>JANVCK010102211.1:0-19716 GCA_026546655.1 Epizoanthus illoricatus
AATGAGGACCCCATTGTCTGACCATGTTTTGAAACGACTCGGACGATTGGGACGATTATATGGAAACCAGGCTTTAAGGTTTTTGTTGCTTTCTTTTAAGTGAACCTTATCTAATAGCAAAGAAATTTGAAAAAAGCTTTACAAAAAGTAAAATTTATTTTTTATGATGGGAACTCTAACTAAAAAATTAAATCAAATGGTATAAAGTTAATGAAATATTTCATGCGAACGAGAACAAAGAAATGGAAATAACGTTTGGCCGAACCGTGCACGGACCCACATAGGTAACTGAACTCGGATCAGGTTTACGTGTGAATTATCATATTAGTCATTTAAAATCTCATTTCCTCTACTCACTACTGCTTTTGAACGACTTTCTTAAAATTACATATACAAAAATCAAGACTGATTGTCAGAGCAATTTAATATCCGTTTTTAATCGACATTTATCTTTACACACATTTCCGCTTTTAAAAGAAATTATAAATACATTTTTATTCTAATCGAATCATGTAGTTGTATAGCATTAAAAATGTACGATTTTCCTATTTATGCCAGAGACGCACATTTCTAAAAGTTCTTTTTTAAAATTTGAGAGAAAATAAGCCTGTTGTTTTGAAATCGAAAAAAAACTATCATTTCGGTTGTTTGGACATGTCGACCGAAGTGATATCTTCCCAGGAGAAGAAATAAGAATTGATCGACAGTCATCTGACTTATCTAATCTGCGAAAACGAATATTGCATTGCATATGGGTGATTTGGGATTAATTTAAAATTACGTTATTGTTGTACCAAGAATAAAACACACATAATCAGCTGAGTTTTAATTAGGAGGGACTAGTAGAGAGTCACTACAAAAAACAATTAGTCTCTATGGCCATATCTCACTCACTCGTATTTTGTCTCAGTTAATCTTTCAAATATTCATCTCATTCTAGCTCAAATGGAAACTAGAAGGAGATTCAACAAAGAAACAAACAAAATAAAGATGTGAGTGAGGTCAAGGGTCCGAGAACATTTGGTTTATAGATTTATTTACAGTTTGTAAGTACTTATATACAAACACCCTTGGATTTCTGTTATTAACGTTATTAAATTTCTAGAACTGCATTTTTATTGCATGTACACAAGATATATTAAAATGTAAATAGTTCTTTGTTGTGCTCTGAAAAGTCTAAATACCCAAAGAAAACAATGTGAAAAAGAGACTGGATACTACCCCAGCAAGGATTCATGGGGCTAACATGCACAATTATTGTTCCTAGAAATCCTGAATTTTGTCGATGCACAGATAAATTGAAACGACAAAAAGCATAAATTAAATAGCTAAATTCCCTAATCGTCAATCATGAATATGACAATTATATTAAAATAAAATAAAATAAAATAAAATAAAGTAAAATAAAATTGTTTTGTTAGTGCTTTGTACGGTCAGGTGGCTTTTACAAAGTACTGTGATTTGTTTTCACTTTTCTTAAAACGCCTAAAATTACTGTGATATTCAATTTATTCTAACACATTTATATAGACGAGAACCTAATGAATCAAATTAGCATGTGAATAGATTAATTTTCCGAAAAATATCTTTGAGCTAAACAAGCAACATTTTGCTGTTTCGTTTCTTTGAAGCAACCAACATTTAATCATTTTACATTTTAAAATATTATTCAACAGCAGGAAAAACCTACTGTTGAGTTTAGAGTTACACTCGAATACAGATTAACACGTACACGCTAGCTTGGCGGGCTGTTTGTAACCTGAACATTAAAAGTAACTTCTTTTGGTCGGTTATGCCTGCATTTTAGTTTATTGAAAACAGGGAAAATTGACATTGTTATCGTACAAGGGCGGTCGTGTCTACTAGAGGCGGTCAGTTATGTCGCACGCGCGATGTTCACTGATCGATCATGGGTGACTGACAACCCAATTTATCCTGTTCTCATATTCGCAGTTAACATGTGTTCACTTCAGATTACCTCCCATCACTTTGTAGGTCTTAAGAACTGTCACTATTAAAAAATTTGTTTGTGCGAATTTTAATACAAGAGTTATGCACTATTTTTATGTCACCTGTTAGCTTTCGAAGCGTCCCGCTGTGCCGAGGAGAAACCTTTTCTTTGCACATTGGCGATAACTGTAAACAGTCTTTTCGGATTTTCTGAGCCGACAAGGTGCTAAAAACGATCCTGCTGTACCGAAACCACAGAAAACAGAGAGATAATTAAATTTAATTACCATAACGCAAAATTGTTGGTGATTGGTTTTTTACAATTTTAAAAAGTGACTAATTGCTTGGTGAGATCTTGAATCTTGACTCCGGTTGTGTCCAGTAAAAGAGTTCCATATATATTTGAGAACTAGAAATAGTGTTAATGCTAAGCTACAGTAGTCAGTAGTAGCAAAACTTAATTCTGTTCGCTGCTGTTAGGTACCATTGTGTAACTGCTCACAGCGGGGTCTGTAGGGCTCGAGTGCGAGTTTGTCAGATTCGTGTTGTTGTTGTGTTTTGTCTTGATATGAAAAGTCTTCAGGAATGCCTTTCTGAAGTCAGCTTTTAGGAAAGCGTAAACGGGAGCGTTCAACAAGCTGCCTAGGGTAAGCGTAAACCACGAAATTAGTGGCAACGACCTTGGGATGATGTCAAAGCGCTTGAGGGCCAGGGCTGCAGTCATATATATCACGGGCATCCACGTCAAAAGAAAAATCCCAGCGATTATGGCGAAAACTCGGGCAACTCTAACCTCGCCTGATACCCTTCTTCCTTCTTTGCTAGCTGCGGCATATTCCGCCGTCTGGCTGCCGTGCAACTTCGCCAAACTCTTTGTCAACCTTGAAACTTCCCCAAATATGCGTATATAGGCCAGCAGGATTAGGATGTATGGGATTATAATCATTAGCACAAGCATACAGAATAAGTAGACGGATTGTGGCCGGCCGGCGTGGTCGCTTCCCCACAGTAATGGAAGCAGGGAATACAATATCGGGATAACCCATGCTGCTATCAAAATTTTCAAAAAGTGTTTGGTCATTGTGTAGGAATACATGAGTGGTCTTAGCACAGCAAGAAAGCGGTCCAGTGTTACAGCGCATAGGTTCCCCACGTTTCCAAGCAGAATTATAGCAACGATGTATCCATTGAGAATAAGTTCATTCGGAGCCAGGAAACTTGTAGGTACCATCACGCCGGCAAAAAGAACATCCGACAAGGCCATGGATACCACGAACCAGTTCGTATACGTCTGGAGATACCGATGTCTGTAAACAGTGTAGCACACTAGTATATTTTCCACCAAAATCACAACAGCCAACACGCCGATAACTATCTTCGCCTCGCGCGGCACTTCTTCCTCCACGTCATTTACCATGTTTGAGATTTTCTTCGAATATTTTGCAAGGCAGTCACCAATAACGTTTCCTTTGAGGTCAATTCAACTCCGTCTTCTGAATTTGATAAAGGACATTGTTTATAACTGCCTGTGTCCAGTTAAAATCAGAATTTTGCGCTCAGCGATGCTTGAAATTTGCGGGGTCCTTACAAGTTACATTAGCTTATCTTGAAGGAAGTCACGGAAAGTAAAGTTGTAGCAGTAGGCGGAATTAAGTTCACTCAAAATGATACGGTAGCTTTCCGTTCGCTGGACGCGTGGTTTATCCCAAGCAAATCTTTAAAAAGCCGACGAACACGGAGGCCACCAAAGGTGAAAAGATAAGAGATTGATGATCTGCTTCACTGAACCCAATGAGCTGACTGAAAATATCCGTTAATAGCTGCTTTTTATACGATTGTGAACCGATGTTCCTATCGCTTGTTTCCCAGGTTTATTACATGACATTAATAGTGCAAACATCAAAACGATTGTCGCCGATAGCCAATCACACGCCGTGTTTTTGTTCAACAAATTTATGGGTTTTTAAAACTCGAAATGTGGTAAGCACTTGGCAAAAAATTCCTCGAATGTAAAATGTCTTTCGAAAACTTACACGAGGCACTTAAAAGGATGAAAAGGTTAAATATTTTCTAGTTAACTTTTCACCATACTTGAGAACATGTTTAGCATGGTAACTCGCGGGGTCCGTTTAGTATGCATACTGAATGGAAAACGCCACTAATGCCTAAGTAATGTCGGAAATAGCTAATTTGAAAGATGTGTTGCGTTTCACAAATAGCAATGGCAACGCTCGAGGTGTTATATTGGGAATACAATGGAAATTTCAAAATATAATGAACTGAAAAACACATATTATATCGAACTTGTACTTGATGTCAGTTTAGATTTTTTATGCGGTTATTGTGTTTCCTGTTTTGAAAGTTTCTTCTCGAATTTTAATGATATGTTTATTCAATATTGATATTTTTTTTGTAAAACTACTTTATCACTGCTCTCCGCAGGGGGGAGTGACATTGTTTGAAACACATTGTACAGTAGCAATGAAAAGCTCATCGAAAGACTAAAGGGCAGAAAATTTAGCGATTTATTTGTAATGCATCGGTAAATTCCGCGAAGTGTGCAACACTGAACAGAGATTTGTCGACCATGCAAGTTCGACTAATCGATCGCTGCGGAAAAGCTGCCTGTTTTTAAAATAGCCTGACCTCAGACGCTAATTTTCCTTTGCAAAGGAAAATTAGCGTCAGAGGTCAGGCTAGCTGCTTGTTTTCATTCGAAGTTATGTAAATACTTTTCTAAATGGATTAAAACATACGCTGGTAATACCTTTTAAAAACTGTTTAGGATTTTCTAGAATAATTTACTTTTTTTGTATTCTTACTAGTAATATCATCTCGATTTCATTTCCGTGGTTCGGGGTTAAATCCAATTGAATACCGTTTTGAATCAACTTTATTGTATTGTTGTTTATGCGGACAAAAAAGTGTTGATTTCTTTGGATTATGGAAATACTATTTTATAGACATTAAAATGCCATTGGCAGCCTTAAAAGTTTAAAAAGTCATTATGGGAGTGTCACGGCGATTACTGAATTTATTGCTGACAGACCGCAACGAAAGTCCAATTTTGAATTATTACTTAGTCTTTTATAGTGCACATAAATCATTTTCGCATGATAAATCACATTCTCTGAAACTAAACACCTTTGATAAATTAAATGATTACTGCATATGAATATACGAAAGATGAATTATTTTGCTCGGTATTCATAGCCGTTTATAAAGTTCAATTTTACTGATCACCTTATGATTACCGGAAACACAACGCTACCACAATAACCCACAAACATTACGCTAGCTACTGAAAATGTTTGAAACTCATCACAACACAACGACAAAAGAACACTAAAAATACGTTTCGGTACTGACAGATATCATAAAAACTTCCGCGACTATCTAAACTGACACATCTGATAGTGATAAACATGACAGTATTACGTTCATAGAAAGTGGAGCTAAATGCTTTTATCTTTATCAAACATCACTTACGACAATCTAGCTGCAATCTAATCAGTGTATCTTATTCACCCCTGCCCCTGGTGAGTTTTAAAAGTGCGGTGAGACAACACATTATCATTAAATATTGTTATATAAATCGTGCCCAAAGTAAGTTAACAGTCTCAAAATATTGCAGTTACTCTGGTAGTTACAGTTTTATATTGAACGAAGACATGTTGTATCATTCATTCGCTAAGTTTTATAGCCGTATATCGAAGGCTTCAAAAATAAAGAAAAATCATGTTTTTAACATATTGTTTTGGAACGAGTGTTTTTCTCAACAGTTCTCGCCATTTAGTCTCGAAGATATTTTTATCCTTGTTTTCTTTAAACAGACATTTAATAGGCATTACATACCAGAAAACAACACAACAACCGGTCGATATTCGAGCTGTTGTTCTCACACTGCTCCGGTATAAACTAGAATATTTTTATACTAAAACGCTTTTAAAATCAGATGTTACTTTGGTTAGCTTACAGAAAGTCCAGTGAGACGTTTGCACAAATGTACAGATGTTGTTCTTCTTAAAACACGCTTAAATAGAATATGTTTATTTTGCTTTCATGCAAGAATTCTCGATTAAAGTTTAAACACTCCTTCTTTTGTAACAGCTTGATCAAGCTATTTATCTATATCATATAAGCAATGCACAATTTATGCCTTATGGCCATTCACAGCTGCACTGTATATATATATTGCTTCAGCCATACATGTATATTAGTTTTGATACTATTAAAATTGTATCTGTATTAAAGAGCGGCAGTGGTAAGATGAATTATTAATTAAAGAACTAATTTTTCTCTGAATGTAGCCATTCGCCATTTTGAGACATAGTTACTGTGAAAAATAGATAAACAAATGTCGCAGCATAGACTTAAACGCTTCACGAAGAAAGAAATCAAAGATCTCTGACATTATTTCGTTCAGGCTTCAGAATAAAAGTTCGTTTATATAATAGCCAGTAATTCCGTTTCATTTCGTCTGTCGTTAAAAATGAAAATTTCATTCCCCGCCTGCCCACAAATTTTAATTTTCTTCACAGTAATGAAAGAGAGATTTCTCGCTGAGCTGGGAGGGAAAATAATGCTTTAATAATTTAATGACGTATAAACACGTCGTAAACAAACTCAAACAATATGCAAAGACAACACGTTCTATCTTTCCGAACGTTCAATCGATATGTGGTTAGAATCTTGAGCTCATTGCTACAAAAACTCTTCAGTTTGCTGTAACTGACCTTGACTGAAAATGCCCCAGAACAACAAAGTCAACATATCAAAAGTCTAGAAAAATCTAAGAAAGTGGAAAATAGTTAATTTGACAACTTTCTACTTGCTAATGTGCATAAACAAAATGGCCGCCTAGTGGTGTATTATAAGCTCTAGTAAAGAGCAATTAGTTCAAGGTTTGCATACTCTTTAATCGGCTAGATTGACTGGACGTACTGTTTGCGACTGTTAGTATCTTTTAATTTTAACTTTGATCTTGTGAGTCTTCCTCGTTCAGTTTGTACGGGTCTTATGAAAAAAAACTGCTGCTGCACACCAATTGCCGGACTTTTGAAAGGCCGCATCACATCGCATATCGAACACCAACCAAGTCTGCAAAACGCAGTCATCCATCAAACGCATTTACATTTGCAGTGAAGAGCCTTATTATTAAATATTAAAATTTGCTCGTCCAGCCTTTCAACAATTTCAGGAATGCAGCCATTGCTATTTTTAAACTGACAAGCCATACGGTTCTAGTGTTTTGATGTTTGCCATAAGATCACAATAGAGAATACACTGTAACTCATCAAATACTTTCAATTTGTGTTTTTCGCTAGCTTGTAACAGAACCAAAGGGTTAATAGTACTCATCAGAAGTTTTCATTTGAATGGTCAGACTCTGTGTTTTCGTTCATGTGTTGAGAAGTTATAACATCTCACTCAGTTTTGAAAGTCACTCTCAGGACTCAAAGGGTTAATAGTACTCATTTGAAAGCGCTTTCAGTTGAATGGTGTTTTCGCTTATGTCGGTGTGGAGAAGCTTTGACATTTTATTCGGTTTTGAAAGACACTATCAGTGGGACTGAACTAAAACTCTGCTCCATTCATATTTTCAATGTCGCAATTATCTCGGGTCATAAAATAAGACTTACATAAGACGCGAACTGTTCGTATAAATGGGTCCGTTCGTGTCTCATATAAGCCGCATCCTATGTAAACCGCGACTTATTTTCTCTCGTATAAACGGCCCTATAGTTGTTCTTGAGGCCCAATTTGGCGATTCAGTAGTATTTGAAACAGTACTTGTTTGGCCGAACAAACTGACCTGGGAGTTTCCCAATCACTAATTTTACTAGCCGGGCTTTTTCTAATTCAGTCAGTCATCACTTTTCTCAAATTCTTTTAGTTTGCTGATCTAACCTCTGCTTCTAACCCAGCCTTAATCCCTTTCATTCAAATTATTTTCTTCTTACTTTGTCGATATTCAGTCATCGCAGTTTTCTGCCCCTTCTGTCATGCATATATGATATGTCATTTTACTTTAATGTTTAACGAAAACCAGGGCTCAATTTATAAGTCGAACGTGCAGTATTGGTGAACAGTAGCGTGCATGACGGTAGAACTTTGCTAAATGTACTGAAGTTTATCTTAATTGCGTCAGTTCGAGAACTTCCTGTCATCTGGTTTTCGGTAGCCGATTAGTCATACAATTAATACAAGATGAGCACATGTTGTCTTCGTATGTCGCATGTGGTTCAGCCCCATAGTTAGTAAGTCATCATTCTGTGGTTTGTCAGGAAAGCCGAGAGCTTACATTTTCTAGACTAAAACAGGAAAAAACTTTGTATCAGGTGAGACAGTCTTGTTCTTGTTAGCGAAACATGTATAAACTAAAGTAATAGCTAACTTTCCAAGTTTCCAGCCTATTTTTAAATCTAGTAGAAGGACTTGTATATTTCAAAATCGTTAAAGAGCTCGTAAAATGATATAAAAACACATTTCTTTATTTGTAAATTGTCATTTTCTTCACTAAAAGACGCCTTTTTATGAGACGCAATATTTTTGCGTTTCAAAACACCACCTGTTCCAGATCCTGTTAGCGAACGCAATGGTCTGAGTGATGTTCAAATGATCACGCCCTGAGGTGGTGCGATAAAAGAGTTTGTGCCTTCGTTAATTGGTTGCAATTAAACTATATATTTTGGGGTCTCACATCATCTATTTTTAAATGCGTATTTAGGAAACACAAATTAGTCACAGATTTTAACGAGAAAGGTATGAAAACAAAACTTGTGATTAATTAATCGCATACTTATCTGATTTTCTTTCGGGGGATAATCGTTATAATATATGAGCTTGTTCTCACGTCTTTAGTTCACTCAATAACTTGCAATTGCAACCTTTTTCTTGGCTGAAATAAACATGCCACTAACGGTAACAGGAAGAGAGCTTGATAAGTTGATGTCGCTGCAAGAAAAAGCAGATGAACGTTTCGACTGATGTTTTGTCACCTTTTAGTCATTTACATCTCGACTTTTATGATGTCTTTATGTAGCAGAACAAGCTCAACTCATGTGATATTTCAATTCCTTCCTATTTCTGTTTGTCTATTCCGCCACCTTACTTAAATGTTTCTCTTTTTCGCAATTCATATTTAGAAGATATTCACATACTGAGAAATTGTATATCAGATTTACCAGGTGCGTCTTTTGTGTTCCGATTATTCTTAATCTTATATAATGAAAAGTAAATATAGAAATCAATTCATACCTGATTGCTAAGGAATGTATATAAACTGATCTGTGACAGCATGGGCAAAGCGATTCACAAATACTTTCTGTTTGTAGTATTAATCAATGATAGTTACTAAATATTTGTTATTCGGAAAATGTTTTTGTCAGAACCAAATTATGCAGCGTTTCAAATCACGAATGCGAGATGCTTTTTTACATCAGTTTTACATGTTTTGACGTGAAAATAACCGGAGTAATGTGCCATGCGGTAAAACACGATTTGCATATTTATACAGGAAAATCATTTAAATTTCAGCTGCGGTTTGTTATCGGTGATCTCCCACGTAGCAAAAAAACCCTTTAGCGTAACGTATTAAGGTATAACTTGTTGCAGTCGGCGATAGTATACCAAGCTATCTTTGACTTAATTGAAACTGATAAAGTCACAAAACTAGGGCCGTAAGGGTGTGTTTCTTTGGGAAAATCCAAGATTGGAATCATGTACTAGATTCAACGGATTCTTTTTGAGGGAAGAAGCGAAAAATCCGAAATGGCTTTTCTTGCCATGGCAAATAATGAAGTTATTGAGGGTTCCGAGCCTGCGGCTCAGCGGTTTCTACTCATCGATACTGACAAACGGACATAAAGGAATGGGAACACTCAGAAATCGCTAAATAACGGGGAAAAACAATAAAATGAGTGAATCAAAGACACAAGACAGGATAATCGTCCGTAGGCTGATAGATTTAATGAAATATCGACATATTTAGACGCCTGATTTGAAACAAAGAGTTTCCAAAGGCTCATAAATATACCGAATCCTAAAACTCCGGTTTTGGCTTTTGCAAAGAAACGAAAAATCTCATTTAGGATTCAGAATGCGGATTAAGAGTTTTCCCCAAGAAATGCACCCGGAGGGAGGGAGATTTGAGCTGACGTTTCGAGCGTTAGCCCTACGTTCTTTAGCTCAGACGAAGGTCTAGCGTTAGAAAGATCAGCTAGAATCTAGTACCTTACTAAGGAAAACATTCAGTTGATATCTCTCAGGATATGGTCAACTGGCGCCGACGTAGAAACATCTAGTTTTTATATAAACCACTCTTCCGGAGTCCTTAGCCTCAGGTTACAAACAGTGCAATATGAACTGAAACACTAAAAGCATTTACTAATTTATATACATCTCTCACGGAAAATTTATAAACTTGGTAAACTTAATAAAACTGTCTTAAACTGGCTGAACATGTAGTTCCATCAACTTTATCATGTAATGCACTTTTTTCTTCATAAGAACGTCTATTTTGGGGACTGAGGCTGAACCTTCTTAATTTTTCAGTTGACGATTCAGCCTCAAATGTTGTTAAAGCGTTTTATTTACTTCTTTCAATTTTGAAAGCATGGTGGGTGGCCATAAAACAGCAATGTTGTCCACATGCCCACCTCACTGTGAAGCCGTAATGGAGGCAAAGTTGGCTCCAAGTTGGATTTGAACAAAGGTTGATTCGAGATGTCGCGCAAGCCAACTCTTGGTCACTTTGGCTTAAAAAAACTGCGGAGAACATACTCTATTACTTCAACTTGTTGCACATGTATTTTTCATTTCCAATTCTCAAAACAAATGGGAAAAAATAAAGTTTTTAACTGAATTTCAGCCTGGGTACGTTCTTCACATGTTCTGTTAATATAAAATTTTAGCCTTTCTCAGCCTCAACGTTCTCATAAAAAAGGTTCTCATAAGAAAAGTGTGTTCAGTACCGTGAAATATTTACTGGTTGAGTGAACAAATTTCACCACTTGAATGTAGCTTTGCACTTAGTTTTCCAAATAAGCCAAGATGCATTGGTATAAATAATGACAATAAGCCACCCTATATAGTATATATATAATTATACTAGCTAATGACAACTTTGGCCTAAGTATTCCATTAAGTTTTACATTCCTAAGTATTCCATTAAGTTTTACATCGAAATGCAGCGGGTATCCTGGCACTATTTTGTTTTGCTTTCGGCAGTGGGCGGTGATAGTTTTGCCTTTTAGTAAGTACAAAGACTTGACTTGCGCCTCGTGAACATAATAAATATATTGAGAAGAGTCGGAAGAGTGCGGATATTGGTTCAGTTCACGTAATTTACATACACATGCAAGATCTTTTTAAAAATATACTAACCAGTTAACCAAGAGTCTGATGAGATCAAATTGTTCCATTTTTTTAAGTTACATGGTCTTGCTCTTTTGAGTCCTTTTAGTACCGGCAAGTGTCAAGTTAGATGTCATGACTTCTCAACGCATGGCCAAAAAAATTAAGTGAGACGAACCTTTCAAATGAAAACACTTGATGAGTGCTACTAACCCTTTCAGTGTAGTTCTGAGAGCAGCTTCAAAACCAACTCCAATTCCACAGTGAACTTTTCAACACACTGACGGACAAACATACAAAGTGTGCCCGACCATTCAAATGAAATTGAGCTCTTGTTGTTCTGCATGGGAGCGGCTTTCAAAGCTGGCTGAAATTCCAAAGTGAATTTTTCAACACATTGGCAAAAATACAAAATGAGACTGACAGTTCAAATGAAAGCTCGAAAGCTCTTGATAAGTACTATTCACCCTTTGAGTCCTGAGAGCGCCTTTCAAAACTGAGTGAGATGTCATAACTTCTCAACACATGAGTAAAACACAAACTGTGACCTTTCAAATGAAAGCTCTTGATTTGCGTACATTGGTTGTCTTTCCACTAGACTCTTAAGTCATACTTAGTGATCGCTAAGTATTACTTAGCAAAAAAGTTGTGTGTAAAGGCCTAAGTAGAATTTTAAGTAAAATTTCTTAACATCTACTTAACGCCGGCAACATGAAAGAAATAAAGTGAGAGCTAAGTATACTTGGCGACCATCCTTACGCTTGACTTTAGACTGACTTTAGACTGTCAACACTCCCTCAGGTCTAATTTGCTTATTAAGTGCAAAATGAAACCCGTCAAGTCTATAGTGTAAAGAGACTTATCAGTTAAGTAGAAAAAATAATACTTGACTTAAAAAGTGATTTACTGAGTAAAATTTGAATCTAGTGGAAAGACAGCCAATGACCAAATACACATAATGAGTAGAAGCAGACTTTAATCCATTTTCAATTGCCCTATTTGACTATTACATCGCAGCTTATTAATTGAACCCAACAAAACACTGACTTATTAATCTGGCAAGAGTTCAAACCTGTAGCCTTTAGGGACCGTTCATTACTTATCGTGCAAGGAGAGGAGAAATTGGGTTGTATTAACTCAAGGGAGGCCTCTGAAAATGTTTAACGTGATTTGATTTCATTCCCTACCTCCCCTGCAGGATAAATAATGAACAGTCCCTGAAGCCTTAATCGAGCCCTTTGACCACAAAAGAAGAACTAAATTAAAATTCAGCACAACTTTTTTTCTGTTTCAAAGTCGTTTACATTTTAGTCTGTCCCACTTCAATCCCAAAATGCAACAATAACAAGCATTTTGAAAATGGACAAACCGACATTCAAAATTTAAGCTATATCGCTATTGAGAGTTTAAATATGTAAACATACTTTGACGTAATAGTGGATTAGAGCAATTAATTATAACAGCTCACACAACTTTATTCTCATTAGTAAAATTACAATCCTTCCAGTGGAATAGAAAAATAAGTTGTGAACTGTACATTTTGCCACTGATCTGACAGTGAACACAGTATTACAGCTAAACAAACTTAATTAAAAGTTTCTGCTTGAAGTAGACCACAATAACTAGCCAACACTCTGTTCAACTTATATACCTGCGTCACTGCATTCTTTCAATTGAAAAGTTGTCAGTGATGTAAATTGTTTTGCAAAGACGTTTCAGCCGCTACTGCTACATTCGTTAGCGAAAATGGTATGGCGTCCTGGAGACGGAACATTATGAGATGTATACACCGGTGATAAGATGCTGAAACCGCAAAATAACAATGATTAAAATACTGTATAAATGAACATAAACGTTCTTTACATTCTCTATGAACAAACACATCGCATTCTTCAGTGTTTACAATAATTTAAAGAACTTTTAAGTTAATTTATACAGTATTAATTTAACCCTTGTTGTTCTACACGTTTTAGCACCTTTTTAGTATGGGATACATCTTACATTGTTCCGTCAACAGGACACAATATCATTTTAACTAACAAAGGCAGTAGTAGCGGTCGAAACGTCCTTGCAAAGCATTTTTAATCAGTAACAACTTTTCAACAATTTCAAGTTTTTAATTATGCCTGATTACAACCCAAGCACTTTTATTGTTCCAATTGTCACAGCTAGCACACTCTTACAATACAACCCTCTCTGTTGCGTAACCCGCTTGGGAGTTCAAGAAACCATTTATCTTCATTTTCATCGCGCTTGACTTCATTCAGCCGCAGATAAATGAACTATTTTTTGAAAAACACAAATAAAGCTTTATTCTATATTTGTCTAATCAAAGACTATATGAACGTACAGTAGATAGAAAGTTCGAAATCTTAAAACAAAGATATTTTAAACTGTGAGTGTCCAAAAAAATGGAACTAATCAACAAAATGTTTGTGTAGTTTTTTTTACTAAAGTCATTGAAGAGAGTCAGTTCTATGGTTCAAAATATCACACACTTAACTGAACAATATATACACTGAATATAGACTGGAATGTTACAGCTACATACTTAGTTTTTATTGGTATGAACATGATATAAAAATCCCATTAACAAAATATTTTGTTACTTGCTAATTCAGGTAAAGTTCGATGGATAGCTAATTAACTTCTCTTTTAGTGAATATTTTGTGCCGCTTAGTCTTCGAACTGTTACAACACTTGATTTTCATGTAAATTGCTTTTGAGGTTGCGTATGCAATAGGTGGGACAGTGTGGGTATAAAAGCAGAAGAATAGAAGCTCTCGAAAACAATTTCTGTCAATTTGAAGGATGAGGTCCGTTCTGGTGTTGTTTGCTCTCCTGGGCGTAATTTCCGCGGCGTCACCATGGTCAAATCCGGAGGAAAATGAAGGTTGGTTCATTAATTTATTGTGCAGTTATCTCTTTCCTTCCATCCAGATGTCTTGACGATAACATTATGGTTCAATCACTACATAGTTTACGAACTTTGCTTCGGTATTGATTTCGGTCAAACTCGTAAATTACGATGTTACAAAGAGCAGAAATGTTTCGCTCTTAGGCACAGTAGAATCAAATGACAACTTTGATTCGGCGCTATTTTTGCTACTGTGAATTCTTGTTCAGAAACAGTAAAACAGACTGTCTTCCTCGAAACGAGTTTTTCTTAACTTGTCATCACATTATATCGGTAATAGTAAGTCGCAAATAATACTTTCGTACATTTTGTTCGTGAATATATAGTCGCTGGGAACGGAGTCGTTGCAAGAATCTTCCACCAATCACTTGTATATTTTTTCATCACAACTTGTAATTCTTAAAGAAGAATGAAAAATTGAGCTTCCTGCGACAGATTACAATGTTTGCACTTTATTGTGTTCAGTTGTAGCAACGTCGTCTCACTAAGTAATAAATATTATAAAACAGCTTTGGATATAACGCGCGCTCTGTTTGGCTAAATTATTTTTTTAATGTAAGAGAACAATGAGTATATATTTGCATAATCTCTGACGCCGCGCTTGGATGTCAAGTTTAAAATCTTGGCAAAATGGCTCTTCCCGATAACGAACTGCCAAATTTGCAGTTAAATTTCGTCTTTCTCTAAGACCCCCACGAAATTGGTCATTCCGAAGAACACTTGAAGTTGGAGAAAACAAGCAACAACTGTGGCCACAGTGAAACCAAAATTGGCAAAAAGCCGAGATTCATTATTCATTTAATATACATTTCCTTGTTTGTTTTCCGCTGTTACTTTATAAAAGCAACAAAAGTCATTTTCTATGTCTTTGTTCTCTGTTATAAACACTTGATACGTTGGAAGAACACTCGCTAAATGTATTAAAGTTTCGCTCGTGTTCCGCCAACATAGTAATAATAAACTGAATTTATAATGCGCGATTCAATACAATTATGTGGAATCGCGTTTTATTTGGCATGGTAGATGGCCAAAGATGGTTAGTATCCCCGAGTTTGTTATAATCATCTCGTATATATAGAACAAGTGTGAATGGAATCAGATTGCTTTACTAAATCAATATAGTTTTTTTCTTTCTAATTTTGTTTCTACAACATGTCGTAATATTCTTGCTTTCTGATTGGTTGAAAATCATTGTCAATAAGAGTACATACCACGATTTATGCGTCATCACCGTACGTCACACCAGCTGCAGCTCAGGTTCACCACCGCACGCGCGCTCTTAAAGTTCAACGGTTTCCCAAGCTAAATTTATTGTTCCTAAACAGACGGTACGTTTTACTATTTAACCTTATTCACACTGGGGGGAGGGGGAGGGGGGGGGTCGCTGAAATTGCCCGCGCATATTTCAAACCATTATAACCCAAGAACCCAAGAAGCGTGTAAACTGTTTCCGTGGCAACCATGTTTTGAGTGATAGGTTTGGCAAAATTTGAGAACTTTTTACTTCAAATGAAATTTTGGGGGGATTTTTTCATTAATATCATAGTTCCTGTTATCCAAAGTTCATTTTTAAACTTTTCGATAATCTCCGAATCAATTAAGACTATTTTCTGACGTCATTGAAAAGTCCATAATGGCCGCCATGAAATCAAAGATGGCGGATTATGACGTAATATGACGTCATAATTAAAATTACTAATTACCATTAGATTACTAATTGGCTAAATATTTTGCATACCAACTTTCGTTTCCATATCTTTAATCGTTTGGAAGTTACAGGCCGCGGGTACTTTCAGCCCCCACCCCACAATCAGAGGAACTCCAAAAATGCCCAGAATTAAGTTTTTTGTGGTGAAAAACAAATTTGCGAAAGGTTTCCGTGGTGTATACTCTTATAGACCACCTTTCTTTTGCCATCTCATGGTCAAAATTAGTTGCCTGATCAATAAGGATATTGTGTCCACAAGAGTTAAAAAAAAATATGGTCTATAAGAGTACATACTACGGAAAGCCATTTAGTTTAAACCAAGCGGAATTTACTCCAAGACAAGAGGAATTGAAAGTCTTTTTCCGTTTTAAGAAACGGCTTGTTTTTGCCATATATGATCGAACTAAGGCAAATGAGCAGAAGGCTAGTGAGTAATGAACCAATCAAATTGCTAGAAATTCAATATCCAGCGGCTGGTATTGTATTAATCGCATGTATATTAACTGGAAGTATCTTAGGCAGAAACATAAAGTGACCATTCAAATTTATGCAATTATTTTTTCAATATAGTTCAGTTTAAATTTGATTTTCAGGTTCGACATTAAAATCCAAAAAAACTATTAATACCGTGGTCTTGTAGCAAAAGAACCGTGTCCCCGATTTGGGAAAGTGTAGAGAAGAAATCCTTGTGGATTAAGAAAATATATTTTTGTCTTGCTAGTTAGTGATCGCGTCGTGGGGGGGGGATGAATCAAGCTCTTACACCAACTGCGCATGTCCAAGTTCCCGTTGATAAACACCTGGACCTGATCTCGTACTCCAGATCTCATTTTGGAATTCAAACTAAATCTGGGAACAAGATCAGGTGTTTATTTACGCGATTTTAGGCATACGCAGTTGGTACGTGATTCATTGTCCAAGCGCAATCGGATCTCGTTTCCTCATCCTCCCCCTAACTTTTTTCCCCTCGAAAATAAAAAATATATATATAAACTAAGATAAGCTTGTTGAAATTTCGATAACAAGCATAGTCTTAAAGTCTTATAAAAATTAAAAAAATGTTGTTCCAATCTTCAGGGATTGCTGAACGAGGAGCGAGCGACCTCGTGGAGGGAGATATCAAGCTAACCCCCGAACAGAAAGAAAATGGACGATCCGCCATTAAAACCAGACTGTGGCCAAACGGTGTTCTGGTATACGAATTTACAAGTTCATTTAGTAAGTATGGAAAATTCCCCCCACCCCGATAACAGACTAAGTTTGAAATTCAGAAAATCTGACTGCAACGTAAGAAATGTTGTTGAAAGCGCTTTTGTGAATGATAATAATAATAACCTGATAACAATAATAATAATAATAATAATAATAATAATAATAATAATAATAACAACAATAACAATAACAATAATAGTAATAATAATAATAATAATAATAACAATAATAATAGTTTAATAACAGTTCTTCCACTAGAGTGACTCTTCGCCTGTTAATCCTATCTAGCCCGGGGGCATTCCGCCCCCCTCCATCCAAGTGCATTTTCATGCATAACTTCCAAATCCTTTGCAGTATATGCATGAAATTTCATAACTTCTCCAAAAATTGTATGGAGAATGCTCTCGTGTGTGTTTCGTTGTCACATAATAGAATGTGTTGCCATGGCAACCGCCCAATAAACGGTTTCTTGATTTTTTATATTCCTTTATCGTTAAACTTTAAAACAATGCAATCATAGTTTTTGAAGTTTTTATTGATCAACAAGAGACTACTAGCCTTTTCAATTATTGCAGAACGTGGTGCATTATGAGTAGATTTTCATTATTTCAGAAATTCTTAAGTTTTACTGTACATTTGAAGCAATTCTTACCACTTTTTACATATCATTGCAGTTGTCAGAGATGTGTATGTATGCAAAGTTTGAAAGTTGTTGCTGGAAGAATGACAGATTTAGGGCCATCTTTTCTTGTTGCTATGTCAACTACCCCTTAACATTCCTAAAACTTGTTTCTATAGGTTGTTTCAAGTACAGAATCTACTGGAATTAATGTTTTGGGTCATTTTTGGCCTTTTCTAGCCAACTTCTAAGCAAAAATTCAAATAATCGAGGAAATGATTGAATATATCCTATATTTTGTGGTAACGAAGTGTGTGGTTGCCTAGGAGAGCAATGTAGCTATTCAAGTGATAGAATTGCTTAAATTGTTCAAGTTTATCATTTTCTGTCAATATATGTCAAAAATACTTTCTTAGAAGTGTAAGCCATTGTTTATGATGTCATTATGACGTAGAAGATTCGGCTGATAATTGGCATTTACTATATAATTATAAAAATAATTATTTTATACTGTAGTTATTATCCAATTAGTTTGTAACAATTATCATCTGTTGCCATATTTTCTTCGTTTTATTCTTATTTGTACATATAATTTTTCTTTTTAATCTAGTGTGTTTTTTCATGCATATTAAAACTACGCCCTGTTCACGTATGTTGTAGGGACAGGGTTTCCGTAAGAGGGCTGGTAACTACTATAATTTCGCTTATGTACGACAGGGGCAAACTCCAAAGCGATGCAAGCGGCCCAAGATGCAATGAATTCTTGGTCAACTAAAACGTGCATCAAGTTTAAAGAGAGGACAACAGAGACCGCTTACGTTTCGTTCTTTATAGGCACAGGGTGAGTCGGGGGGGGAGTAATTCCTAGATTGGATAGAGTAGGAGTGAGTAAAGGACCACATGTCGCGCGATAATATTATAAATGATTGTAAATTACGTAATTTAGCCTACTGGCTGCCTATGTAATTTTTATAAAATAAACTATTATTATTATTATTATTATTATTATTATTATTATTATTATTATTATTATTATCAAAGGAGAAATATCGACCAATCAGTGAGTTTCTATTTAATTGAAACATCTATGATTGGTTGAATTCTAGACGGGCGGCGAAACTAGACACCGGAACATCGGTTATAAATAGATCTCGAGCTGTCTCGGCGTTATATTGTGAGATAAATACTTTAAATCTTTTGCTGTGGTTAATAACATTTTAGGCTGATGAAAATATAAGTTCCTAAAACGTTTTATGGAGGTTTGTGTTTGCTGAAACGATGCAATGCACGAATAATCGCAGAAAAGTTTGTTAGAAATATATTGGTTCCAAATCTCGGGTTCGATGCGTACACTCGACACTGAGCTCTAGAAAAGCCCAGGTGTGCTCTGTTGGGAACTGCCGTGGGCGGCTGGGTAAGAATCGTTATATTACTAGCAGCTTAGGATAGGTTACAACCTTAGTTAACTTTAAATTCGTGGTTTTTTTATTTAAAAGGTTGTATATCTAGCCTGAAAAGCAGATGGTCTCCTCGGCCTCAAAATATTTGTTTCCAGGGAGAGAAAGACATCTGAATAAGTTAGTCGTTAATCTCGTCCAGTGACGTCACTATGCCAAATTTTCGTAGTGGATTTGTTTGGTCGGTTCCGTTAATTCATGTTCAACTATTCCTAATTCAGTTCCCACTCGAATATTTCGTAAAGCGTCACTCGCTTTCAATATATCCAATATCAATTAACGGAACAGACCAAACAAATCCACTACTACCACACCAATAATTTATGAAGCAAATGCAAAGGGAATGACGTGTTTGGAAATGTGATCAAAAACTGCTGGATTTTTATATACGTTAATTCACTTAACACTTAAAGGCATGGCCAGTAAAAGGCATGTGACAAGTGTAGATTTAGCCCTGATTATGTTGACAACCATATGAGGTAAGCATTTTCTTTGT
>JANVCK010102212.1:0-11773 GCA_026546655.1 Epizoanthus illoricatus
TGAACTCGATCGACTGAAGAAAAAGTAAAATGGATCTATTCACAAACAAAATCGAACTTTAAAACTTGATCCATAAAAATAAGAATTTAACTTGAGGAGAAATTCTTAATATGTCCTTTTAAGACCTAAAGCTGTAGCAGTCTGACAAATTCAAGGCATACCTTTCCAAGACCTTAAACTGCATTACGGTATAAATAAAAATAAGACTTTTTAAGGATTTGCAGGAACCCTGTATGAATAAAAATATTTTTTTAATAATTTATTATATGGCAGCCATCTTGGATAAATGATAATACATATGAGATGCTCAGGGATTGATGCTCGAGGTGAACAATGTATAGTATATATATACATACATACCAATCGGCAGCACCATCAAAGTTCTGGACTTGGAAATAGCAGTAGCCAAGCAGGGATAAGGCTGCACGTGACTACACAACAACAGGCAGCATAATCATTATTTTGACAATATTTTGATTATTTGCAAAACAAGTTTGCACATTTGATATAAATATAATAACCTGTATTGCATACAGTATCAATCTGAAGTAACCTAACATCCTGCAGGGCAATCCCTCGGGTTTGACCCATTGCCCTGCAAAAAATGTGACCCAAGCCAAGGGCTAAAACAGAAGCCCATACAACCACTATTGCGAGGTTCCAGAAAATATCTATATCCCAACCTCCCACCCCCACCCCCAACACAGGGTTTTGGGGTTAGGCTCATAATTTCCTTTACAAATGTTAGATTCTAAGGCCCTCTCCCCTTTGGAATTTCCATTGACCCACTGTGGGAGATACAGATATTTTCTGGAACCACACATTAATTAACTAAAGGCAGTCACTGAAACTACACCACTCAACATAAGGGTTACTATTTTAGCTTGCAATTAATATATACACACCAGTCTCACACAACTTATGACATGTACCCAAGGAAAGCGTCAATCCGCTCAACATACCTTGGGATGGTTTTCCAGCTCACTGCTAAGAATCTGAATTGCTTCAGTAAACTTTTGGCTCTTTATCTACAAAAACAGCAAAGAAGAAATACAACACCTTATTATAGGAAATTAACACTCTAATTAAATAAATATACCATCACATCAAGCCTCAAACTTAATGTACTGTAATGTATTCTTTGTCCACAAATTTTATCCCTCTAAAGAACTAGAAATCAAGTTATATTCAGTTACGTGGCCTGAATTAATTGTGATATTTACGTTGACCTTCAAAACACATAACCACAGACACTTGATTGGCTACTCATAACCACAAACTAATAACTATGCAAAAACTGACCGCATAATTAATTCTTGCCTTGGCGCACCATGTGGTTTACACCATCCATATATTATCACTTCCTGAACTTTGGCCTGTATATATTACAATTAATTCTGGTCACAATTTGGTATGTAACTGAATATAACTTGATTTCTAGTTCTTTAGAGGGCCAAGAGTACATTACAGTACATTAAGTTTGAGGCTTGATGTGATGCCTGGTGTTATACTTGTATCGTTATGTAGGAGAAAAGTAATATATAGTAATACAGACCATCACAATGAATTGACCAGAAATTTAACACTGAATTCATATTAAAAAATATGAAAAATATGTTTTTAAATAAGCTGTACATAATGATCTTGCAACTCCTACAAGTCCTGCAGGTCCTACGGTTTACATCGTCTGTTAAACATCTGGCTTTATGCTAACAGCAACATTTTAGGCTCAGAAGGCATTCTGTGGAATTTACAAGCGATTTTGTTCATTGAAGATGTCTTGAACCTGCTCGCTTTAATCAACCTTCTCATTTCTCTTAACGGAGGACTAAATTTCACCATAATTACTCCAAAGCCCATACCTGACCACCAACCACAATCAAACAACACTTCTAGCCTCCAGGTAAGTTTATTTCTTACTTCAATACATTTACAATTCATATGAATCCACAACCAATTTTGAAAAGTCTTGTATTTCCCAATTCTACAAGGACCTTAGTTGGCCTGTAGTCATTGCAATGGTTTCAGAAAGTTGAAATTGTTTCCAGACAAGTTGCTGCAATCATCATGGAAAGTAGAACTTGTTTTTAATTTCTATGATGAGTGCAGCAACTTGTCTAGCAACAAGTGAGGCAAGTTACACGAAAGATCACTATTCACACCATGTAATTCAACCTCTTTCTTTTCCATTTTACAATTATAATTCGTTTGTTTGCCAACTGAAAAAACTCTCTACAGGTCTTGGTGTCTTATAGAATCATGTATATGCTTGTATTATTAATTATATGGCTGATTAATTTCGCACGCTGTGATTGGTCAATTTCAGGTCCATAAGTTGCCGTACGGACCTCTCGCTCTCGCGCAGCTGTCATTTGTTTACCTTTGCAAGGTTTGTTTTGCAAACAAAAGCTCCAAATTATCAAAAAGCCATATAATAAACATCTTGTTAGCCTCGTTTGCTCGGTCCTTACAGTAAGTTATGGATCCTCATTTTGTCCTTCCATTTTTCATGACCCGTGCGCTTTGCGCTTGGGCCATAAGAGGAAGGAAAAAACTCGGTCCATAACTTACCGTACTGACCTCGCACTCAGCTAATAAGAGGTATATATACATTCGAACTCGCAGTTGTACACTAGTCTGGCATTTTGCACCTCAGGGCTCAGGCCCTCTTCAAATCCCCATAGGCATATGAAACGGATGACACTGCGTTCAGAGAAATAATTTGGCTAAAACAACTGTTACAAACGCGGATTTCTTCCTGGTCTTCAATTCTTTAACTTCTCATCGAACTACTTCTTGTATATTTGACATGTTCAGTAGCCAGTGCTTTGCAAGATATATCAAAACGTTCCTGGGCAACCACTGTCAACAACTTGTTTCCGAAAGCAAAATAGACTTACCATTCCATAGATCGTTGTTGTATATTCTCCTTCTTTTACAAGGGTGCCTGCCATCTTTATCTGTTATATATATCTGCTAAACGATTTGAAAAATCACAAAATCAGTATTATCTCTCACATTTTTCGCGCACAAATATCATAATTCAAAGAAACTTTATCTCGAAAAATATTAATTTAAATATTCCCGGATGTTGAGCACTAGCCCTATCGTCACAGTCAGCGGTAGCCGCATTAGTGCCAATTCCTCACGGTCACTAAACAATAATTTTATTGTCGCCTGTTGTATTTCTTCTTTGGTTGCAAGCAGAGTTCAGTCGTGCGTGGTCACCAAAATATAAATAAGTGATATCCTTTGCAACCAAAACGGGAATAGGAGCTTGTGTGACACATTTCAAAAAGGTAAGTTAAGAAGATCATTTGTGATTTCAAACTAATCGTAGCTTCATCTAAACTTCTGCGCGCCTTTAAGGCTTTATATGCCAAATAATGAAATATGGCCTTAGAGTCACGCGAACGTCTACCCTTGCCTCCGTCTCGGATCAGCCCGATTAGCGATTTTTGAACAAAAAAAATCGAGGTTCACGTGTCAGTTAGTTGGTCTCCAAGTAACAAACCAGATTCTATTGATATGCAACTCTAAAAACAAAACTGAAGGGCAAAATTAGTTCAGGTAAGCAGCAATTCCTCTAGGATAAATTTGTATAACAGACTCCATACATGTACATAGCTTTCTTAACCATTTAGTTTTAATTGTTCGGGAATTGTAACTTGTAGTCTGTAAACCAATGAAATTAAAACACATGGTGACATTGCCAACATCATTAGCAGTGCGGGTTAGCACATTTAATGAACACGTTCTTTCCTTAGAACTAGTGATATAATAACCCGGGTTAATAACAAAAGTTATCCACACACAAATAACTCGATCAATTCAAACACATTTTTATTTCGAGGTAAGCGAAGAAGGAACATACTAAATTTTCTTTGTGGTATAGCATATGAATCCATTTCTTCTCTGTTCTCTAAATAATTGATGCCACTGATTGCTATCTATGATAATGGAGGGAACGCTATAGAACTGATATACCTACCCTGTGCAAGAAGCTCACAAAATTATATTTATTATACTTTTGTTATTAGCTGCTACATATATTTAGAAAAATGTATCTAAAATTGAGTGAAATTTATTATGTAAAGGACAAAAGCAAATACTTGAAGTTTTGGCCATAGATCACTCATTTATGATGTAAACAACATGGCTTTATCTATTCTATTAGTAGTTTTTATCTGACTATTCAATTTCCATATAGTTAAGATAGCTAAATGTGTTGAATTTCTGTCCTACCATGTTTAGCAATTAAGAGTATATGCTGCTCACAGCATTAACTTTTTATTAATTCAGAACAAGGTCAACGTAAGTACTGGAGGTTGCAATGTAAAACTTCGAAGTTCAAAGCTTTTTCCCTTCCCCAAAGTATATATAAAAATGAGGGAGCAGAGATCCGACAATTTAATAATTCAACCCTAAACCTAAAATATACTAGAATTGATTTAAAATTGGCACCCTAAAAAGTATGTTGGGTTTTTACCAAAAAATATGAAATACTGATAAAATTGGTACCTTGTGGGACCCTAAAACAATTCAAAACAAACTAAAGACAAAACACAAAAATAGAAATTTTGTAAAAGTTAAAATTATTTATTTATTTATTTGAAGGTATTATATATGGCCTACCACATCACATTCTCTAGATATTACCAGTTGCATTAAGTGTTCTGTACCTTCTAAACATAAAAATTCAGTTCTCCTTAGAAATATATATATATAAATATATATAATAGCAACTTAAGATAATAACATGATACTTATAAAAATACTAAGATGCAGAATAGGATAAAAGTAATGATCTAAAAAATTAAAAAATGCTATCCAAATAACACCTGTAAATTGTCCAACCACTCCCCCCCCCCACACTTTAGGGCTGATCAGTATTACATCAGACCCATAGAAGGGGGAGGGTTCAAAGGGTTCAAATGAACCCCCTGGAACTCCAAGCAACAGAAGATTTGGAGTGACATATGTAGACATTATACTCTTTAGAGCTACAGGCTGCACAGACAAACTCCTCTAAAGACAACCCAGTTACGGGCCAATACAAATTGCAAAGGCAGGGTAAACAAAATTGTTGCAAGTTGTATGTGAGTTAATGTTACAAGGGGAAAGGGTGTTGAAAAATAGCCAAAACACATTACATAATTTACTTAAAGAACCCTTTACACTGTCAGTGCTTGTAGTTTAAGGTGAGTGATTCATCTCACAACACCATCACACACCTAGATTCATCTAGATTCACCGCAAGGAGAGTGAAAAAACATGCACCTGATCACTGGAATCACTCGATCACCTCAGCAACAACATATTTTAAATTCAACAGAGATTAATTTACCTAAAATGCTTTAGATGAGCTTTTTATTACTTACCTTTAAATGGCAAGCATTGCACTGTAACTGTTTCAAGAAGGGTCTTAGAAAGAAATAGTTGACCTAACATTTGAGATACCAGAAGCAAATACTCCAAGCACTGACTTATATGTGTTGACAGTTTACCACAGACATTCACCTCCACCCCCCTCCATTGTGATTGTGCCTAGTAATGGTACTAATGTTTGTGTTTTTACTATCTACAGGCAACATGAATGTCTTGAAGAGAACCATAATTTTATTTGCATTTTGTTTAGAGCTTTCTTTTGTAATCACTGAAAAGTTACCATCTGGTATATCTGAACGTAAGTACACCATAGCCTGTGTAGCTCGGCATTCTAGATTGTTGAGAATGGGGAAATGAGTGGTGAAGCCATGAGAACAAGACGAAGAGCAGAGCAAGCCACAAGGGGAATGGGGAGAGGGAGAGAAAGTTCTTTCCCTTCTCTTCCTCTCCCCATTCCCCTAGCAGCTCACTTCACTTGCAGGCTAGTACATTGAGTAGATGTAATTAAAGCAAGTTGTGTTCATGGTTAAATATGATATACACTTTAGATCGAAATAATTATGTTGAATGGGAATATGACAATTGAATGGAACCACCACATAATTACTATCATTATAGAACAAAGCACTGTACTCCTTGGTTCAATTCCCAATACCTCTAGGATCAAATTCTTGTGACCTTCTTTCACTACACTACCCATGGACTGGGATGTTACGATCCCCTTATCAGGTGGGACAGGCAAGAAAGGGTAGATTATATATTGCATTCAACACCACAAACCCTATAGTATGAGGCACAGATCTGGACTCATTCACACTGGTTTCTGGAAAACGGTCAGAATTTTGGAACTTGAAATTGTTTGTTTTCTGTCAGTGAAAACTTACTAGTATTACATGACTTAAAAGATATTTTTTAAAGTCTTAAGAGTGTTGTAATCTAGCTAGCTTGATTTTGAGTCTTAAAAATGTAAAAAACAGAATTTTGGAACTTTTATTCCTTACAGTTACTTACAGTAATGTATATTATAATTTCGATATTTGTGAAAACAAACTTGGCATGGCACATTTATTTCTCAAATTTATTATTTTGTAATTAAAAATTTCAGTGCTTGTCATTTAAGGTGAGTGATTACTCTCACAACACTATCACTCACCTAAATTCTCCTTGAGGAGAGTGAAAATGTGTATGCCTAAAAACTGAAATCACTCACCACAGCAACAAACATGTTTTAAATTTCACAGTGACTCACTTACCTGCAATGCTTTAGGTGAGCTTTTTACCACTCACCTGTTATTTTCAAATGGCAAGCACTGATTAAGTTTCCTTTTCTCCAACAGGTTTATATTGTGAAGGATGTAGTTCAACAGTCAAAGGTAATAAAACACTACAGCGCATCGATTAGGGCTGTATCAAATGAGCATGAGGGTTGATGAGAGTTAAGTAGTGGGTCAGGGTCAATCCCAGGGCATTGTGCACTGGGATCCCATGATACCATGATTGTAGCTTTTGGTATGCCATTGTTTGCTGTGGCTGAACTGTATCATTTAGTGCCACTGAGGGGGACTGCCAAGTTGGAAGGTCTTTGGCCATAAATAATACACAGTGTCCGCAGCTGTATGGCGATTAATATTTATTTTGTCCGTTTGTACATTGAATGGTGAGAGATGGAAGAGGTTCACATCACAAACAAATAAAAAGTCTGATGCTCTCATGCATTCTCATTCTCATTTGATTCAGCCTTCAAGTTTAAATCATTTTAGCCCTTATCATGACAAAATTAATGGTATATCGCACTTGTTAAGTTCTCCTTGATATACTTATCCATATATCACAATTGAATTTTTATTAATTTCCCTTGTATTTCCTAGAAATAATGAAAAAAGTGAATAAGAAATCAGGTGATTCCCTGGAAGTGCGAGTGATTGAAGCTTTGGAAGACATTTGCAGTAATCAGAACTTTAGATCATATGACTTCTCTCCACCCAGCACTGCTAAGGCATGCAAGCTTCTTCTTGGTAAGCTGTTTTATTTTACTTCAGTTTGACATATGTTTATATGCAAGAATTATTATTTGCAATTATATGCCAATAATAGAAAATTAGAAAAAGAATAAAGACATTCTTGATTTATTTAGTTACCATGGTAACAGTGTAGTATCTTACAGCGTGACAAAATCATAGCATTTCACCATATATCTCTATAACCAACTCAAACATCTTTACCTTTGCAATGCATACCGTACTGTGAATTTATGTAGCAGTTGATGCAGCTCTCACATGATGGTATACTACTAATAATAATAATAATTACAATGTGTTTGCAACAAAACTCCCCTCTAATGAATGCCTCTCTCTAACGAACACCCCTCTCTAATGAACGCCTCTCTAATGAATGTCTTTCTCTAATGAACGCCTCTCTCTCTAATGAATGCCTCTCCAATGAACACCTCTCTCTAATGAATGCCTCTCTCTAATGAACACCTCTAATGAATGCCTCTCTAATGAACGCCTCTCTCTAATGAACGCCTCTCTCTAATGAACGCCTCTCTCCAATGAACACCTCTCTAATGAATGCCTCTAATGAACACCCCTCTCTAATGAACGCCTCTCTCTAATGAATGTCTTTCTCTAATGAGCGCCTCTCTCTAATGAATACCTCTCTCTAATGAACGCCGCTCTCTAATGACCGCCTCCCCAATGAACGTCTCACTCTAATGAACGCCTCTCTCTAATGAACGCCTCTCCAATGAACGTCTCTCTCTAATGAACGCCTCTCTCTAATGAACGCCTCTAATGAACACCTCTCTCTAATGAACACCCCTCTCCAAAGAACGTCTCTCTCTAATGAACGCCTCCCTCTAAAGGAACGCCTCTCTAATGAACGCCTCTCTCTAATGAACGCCTCCTCCTAAAACGGGAAAAATGAATAAAGGACGCACAGCTGCACCAATCGCATTTTATTTACCGTAGAAAGTGCTTGTGTGGAGAAACGTATATAGTTCCACAAGGAACTATGAAGCACGAAGACATCACCCACAATTCCGAATCACGACTCTACCTCACCAACAACCCGATGCATTAATTCACTTGGCAAAGGATTTGCATAATCAAATCTCATTTTAATTCAACCAAATTTGAGAGACAAACTTTTAAACTTTTAATCATAGATCAGTTAAACAAACATTTTAAACATGCCGACCACTGATTGCCCAATTTACAAGATCAACCAAACTTGCACGAAAAGTTTATTGTTTCTTTGCTAAACGTTTCTCCTCGGGAATTTAACAAAACCAAACTGAACGCCTGAACATTGCGCAAATACGTATTAAATGTCCTTTGGACGACAACGTTTCGTTTTTAACTATTTATATCTGAAAATCATTTAGCCGTATTTATCACAAAGGTATACAAACGAAAACACTAATTTCAAATAAGCTAATTTGTTTCTTCCTATTTTTAATACAGAGGAACCCCGATAATACAACCACCAACATGGCTACTTTCACATGATCGAACCTGTAGTGCGTAACAATCCCTGACGCCATTGCGGCATTGAACAGTCTCGATCGCAAAGTTTTGCTCATTGGATGTAAAGCATGATACGCAGTGAAGATTGTTCATTTTGCAAGTGCGATTGTGTTGATATGTTTCACAGATATTACGCGGTGTTCGATTTCCACGGAACGTTAGTTAGATAACTCTTACAAGAAAGCCAATGAATAGTTTAAGACTAACACTCGAAATATCATACAAACTTGCCTCTGACTGCAGAAATTTGACTGCTGAATAAATTGCCGAAACATATTTCAGAAGTTGCCTTGATAGCAGGCTTAATGCAAGACTATTTTTCATGATAAATGATCTTTCTTGCAGGGGAGGGGGTGAGATCACTAGAGGGGGCTAGAAAGCGGGCGATATCACCAGGGATTTCGCCCCCGGGGAGGGCGATATCACTAGGGATTTCGCCCCGGGAGGGTGATTTCACGGGGGGGCGAGATCCCCGGTGTTCCGGTATCACGCTTCCAAGGCGTATTACGTTTTGTATATTGTCAAACGTCAACCCTCATTGAAATACAATCCTTTTTATAAATAAGAATCCTTTAATAAGAACATTGAGGCTGAGAAAGGCCAAAATTTAAGAACATACTAAGAACATACCTCAGGTTGAGGATGAGTAAGAAACTTATTTTTTGTAGAAAATGAAAATAATCGAAGGGTAGAATAGAAACGAAGAATCCCTTTTCATCTTTAAAAACAGTGCCAAATGTTTCCTTAAGAGTAAGAATGCAAACTGATTGTTTTCGAATATATACTTTCTCTATTTACTTGTAATATCTTTAAACAATTATATATTGTTTGTTATTGTAACTATGTATTTTTCACGCTTTGCCGGTCTTTATATTGCACTTCACTTATTTTGCCAATTTTAATTTACGTAGGACTCTATTTAAACCAACAATGCTAAATTACAATCTCCTGTTAAAATAATATGTGACTTTACACTAGGCTCCTGAATAAAACTTTGGAGCCACTAAGTTTTACTTTGCACGAAAAATGTGTGTAAAGGGCTCAGGAAAAAAAATAAGAAATTTTTCTTGGCATATCAACATTGGCAAATTGAAATGATTCAAGTAAAAGTAAAACTCAAGTAAAAAAAACGACTTAGGATCGTCTTGGTGATCTTAAACAAAGAGCCCAATTAATTCTGACAAGTTTAGTCTATTGTGCGCCAATTCAAATTATCCTGAAGTGCGTGGAGCGAAATAAACTGCACTTGGAAATGCACCAACCTGGGCGGCACCTGTCAATTCTTTATTAGCATGAGTAAACTTTGGCATCTGTATTTATTTGTGTATAAAATGCAAAGAAAGGAAATTTTACTTGACTTGAAATTTTGCTTAGCAATCTTAGGATCTGGTGTAAAGTCGCCTATTGATTATATAAAAAAACAAATAAATCAAATCATTGTATACTATAAAGTAATTTTTTACTCCATAGGTTCTTTGAGAAAACTATTGAAAGATATGAAAATATATATACATACATACATACATACATACATACATATATACTTTATTTATGTTCCCCTCAGGGCTTTTCAAAATAATTTACAATGTTTTTTTAAAAAGAAAAAGAATAAAAGTTCTAAAAGCTAAAATCCTAAAGTATAGTAAAATATATATAATATAATATGTAAAACCTATTTCATAAAATATTTAGCAAAAACCTATTAAAAACTGTCCAACATATCCTTCTTTAATTGGTTCTTAAAATGGCCAGGGAAGGTGCCTGTTTTATATTGCTGTCCAACTGGTTCCATAGATTCACGCCTCTATAATGAAATGTCCTCTGACCGGAAGCAGTCTTGTACAGAGGGATTTGCAGAAGATCTCGGTTGCGAGTGTGGCGGTCATGAATGTTTGAACGTTTCCTAAATTTCTTACATAGGTAGGGCGGAGCAAGATTATGTAGACATTTGTATGTCATCACAACCTCTCTAAATTGCAGTCTTGTAGCCAAAATGACTAAGAATCGGTTGGCGCGACATCTTGACTGTATACTTTGTAAGCTGGCAAAAAATACGAGACACGTGTGGCTGTACAGCTTCCCGCGGTTGACTTTTCCCACCAAACTTGGCGCCAAGAATATGGAAAACATTTAATTAATTTAATTTAATTTAATAAAAGAATATTTCAGCCTCAGCCTAAAAATAGACGTTCTTATTAAAAACTGGTGTAGCTTTATATGAAGAACATTACAGGAAAGGTGTCTCCAGGGTTAGACTACATTTCAACATTTTGATTGTCATTTCTGCCCCATGATTTCGAGTTTCTCTACTTTCAAAATGGCTCCAGTCAAGTCCATCGAACACGATTTGCAAGAGATATGGGAGGAAAACCGTATTTTTGTAGCAAAATCAATAAAAAATATCGCTGACAAAGCAATTTTTCCTCCTGGCTCAATTTTCGGCTGGCTCCAAACCGTTTTTGCGAAAGCAGGAGACAGAGAGGAAAGGGACAAGAGCAAGAACGTTTTTAAATCACGTATGCTCCCCCCCAAAAAACAAACATAACATGAAAATAGATAACAGCTAACTATTTTCAGAAACCGATATTCCACGTTCCTCTAGCTCTGTTTTGGATGAAAAAGAACTTGATTGAAGGTGGTATTCGCTAATCGATGGCTATTTTTAAACAAGGAGTGAATTGCAGATTACTGCCTGTAGATACACCCTTTTATGTTAACGTGCTAGATATGTATGTGTATCCAGAAAGAGATAAATGTAACACGCGCAATATAAAGGCATTTATTATTATTATTATAATTATTATTATTATTATTATTATTATTATTACCACTATTATTATTATTATTATTATTATTAT
>JANVCK010102323.1:0-11773 GCA_026546655.1 Epizoanthus illoricatus
GTCGCCGATTACCCCATGATCTTGAACTGTGTTGTGGAAATGAAAATCGCCGGCAAGGTCCAAAATCTGCCGGCTATTGCCGGCAGCCGGCAGCTATTTTGAACCCTGTATTCATAGTGATTATTATCCAACTGGTGATTGGTCAGTAAGCCAAGAACTCAGGTTGTGATTGGTTCATTCAAGTATCTGATTACAGGTGTCTGATAACAGGATATGTAATTAGATAGTCTCCAATTAATGACTATGAGTGGTTAATGAACCAATCACATTTGAGGAAATTGTAATTTTTATAATGAATTATATAATTTAAATTATTTCTTTGACTATGTGCACAATCATGTAATTTATGCTTTTAAAAATTAATATTTTAGCAAAGAATATTAGTCAAAGTCCTGCCAAGATGGTAGATGTATTCAAGTTTTGGATTGAACATGCAAACAAAAAAGCTCACAGAAAGATTAAGCAGGGTTTCTGGAGTAGTACTGATATCACAGGATGGAATTTGTGGCAAATTGATCAAGACATCGCTCTCACCAAGTTAAATGATCCAGAGTAGAATGACTGTTTTCCATGCTAGCTTTAAGCTCTTTAGTTAAATTTCCTAATTTATTCTTCTGTTGCTTCTTGAACTCTCTGTTCTCTGGTGCTGGGATACTCATGGTTAAAACAGGAAAGCCAGGGGGTAAGTAGAGACATCAGCTATCCTGTTTCAGATATGGGTATACACAGCTCTTCACTGAGTGTTGTATGGCTTTAAATAATGCACACACCAGTGTTCTCAGTAGGCCAAAACACAAGGGCACAGCACCCTTTTGTTTTTCCCAGCATCCTTTCAATATCCCCAATGCCCATTCGTTTTTCTTTGTGTTCTTCTGTTTGCCAGTCATTCTTCTGCTCAGTTCTTGTCAGTAATGAAAATATTTAACTTTGAGCAGTAACATATCCAAAAACCCACTGAAATCAAACTACGAAGTGATCATGAACACACCAGATCAGAACTACGAGCCCATCTAGGCACTAACGCCCCCGTGGATTGTCACATTTTTACTGGGGATTTTGTGCTTTTATGTTTGTTTGCAACTTCTCAGTTCTCAAGGCTTTAGAAATGCTCAAACAAGATCAATTTTCCATGCATAAACTAAGGGAAAGAACATTCGCTACAACATGAATGTAATCAAACAGTACGTTCAATCAACAATCAGTACACATTGTTGAACTTGTTGATCCACATCACCTCTGTGTTTGCTTGTACATGTATCATAATTTGTTGCTGAAAATGTGTTCTGGAAGAGAGAGAATGATGTACTGGAATTTAACTGCATAAAGCAGCAGAAAAAACATACAGTCCAACATGAAAATCAAAGCTGACTGGTTCAGTTTGGATGCATTTGTTTATAAATAGAACTTTGTTATCAAATGTCTCATTTTAGTATTGCTGCAAGAGAAACTGTTGTGATTTAGGTTAAAACACTGGAAATATAGCTTAGGTAAAGTAGAATAAATGCATACAAAAAGTTGATAATGTGTCATGATCAGCTATTATAGTGCAGATTAATGTCATTATTATGCAAATGAACCACCCCTTTACATTCCAAGTCCAGTGAGAACACTGCAGACAGACAGACAGACAGACAGACAGTGACTATTGCAATCAGCTTTATTTCATTGTGAACTAAAACTATTCACAATTAGGAAGTAAAATGAATAGAGACCCAGATTGTGTTTACATGATACCGGTACGAGTTCGTTCCAGAACAAAATATAATTTTCATACCAATTGTTTACATGGAAGCTGCCAAAATGAACTCATACCCGGTTGAATAATAATAATAATAATAATAATAATAATAGTGATAATATTAATAATAATAATAATAATAATGTTGTTTAACCAGAGGGTAACCTCGTCAGCAAAATGCTGTTATCAATGAGGACCCTGGAGAAAGAAATGGAGTTGAACTCAGTTGCACAGAACTTACTGTAGAAGAAAAGATCCAAAAATGTTTTGGAAAGCTGTTAAAACACTCTTCCATTGCAAAACTACTGCATTACAGTTGCAGTACTACTTAGTATGCAAGCAGGCAATGTGCTGCAAAATCCTAGGACTTCCAGTTCATCATAAGCCACCATTGTGTACACTCTGCCTAAATGCCTTCAGGCAAATTCAAGGAGAAGCTTCATATAAAGCTTGTAAAGATTTATTTCAGGGTCCTCAAATGTATTGAAACTTCTTTCGAGGATAGCGAATGCTGTATTAACTATATCCAAAATCAGAGATAAACATCACTACCATGTGTTCCCGGTCAGAAAGGTCACTGGCATGCATATGCTACAGTCTTTCCAGTTATTTGCTTTCATACCAGAATAAACTTCATACCTGGTTTACATGATGCTGGTACAAGTTGTGGTCAGATTCCATTCTACAACAAACATTTGATTCATGAACACCCACCGGGATGAACTCATTCCAGAATGAGTCATTCCGGAATAAGATTTTTTAAATATCATGTAAACAAACACAGAGCCTCAAAGTGAAATGGGGATGAAGACGTACCAGAATGAAACTTGATTTGGTATCATGTAAACACTGCCTTATTTAGTGGGGGATTAAAGGGGATATGTAAATCCGCTGATCTGCAACATTTTGATAGCAAAATGTGCCGATCGGTACATTTGTTTGCTAAAATCTGAATCCGCAATAATTTAAGAGCAAGGCAACTTTTGCATGACCAACAAAATATAGTACCCCATGCTACTAGATTTCCGAATGTCAAAATATCTGTCCCCATATATATGCTCTACAATATAGAACATTATACTGCATGAATATCTCAACCTGCAGACAACATTGTTTCGTCCTTTGAGGGCCCAGTGCAGCTCAGAGGTTTGGGACTGAACCTTAGCTATGAAAAAAGACATACATGTATACATATTTTTTTAGTCTTGTCTCTGCAGTCAAACTTATGTCTGACATCTGGTTTCAAACAAAAACCTTACAGTTGTAATAATTTATTTATGATGACTGATCTATCATTTACAGGTTTTGAAGGAGAAGAAACAAGCTTTGACTGTGAAGACTGGACTAAAGTCATGGTGAATGAGGGATCTCCAATCGAGTACTTTTTTGCATCAGATGCCAGGTTTGTGATAAAAATAATTTCACTTGTGAGAACTCATGCAAATTATGTTGTTGTTTTATGAATCAGAATGCAGCATTTGACATTGGCATTGTTTTAAAAGAGTTAGTCATTTATTAATCTCTTTTACTTGCTAGTAATTTTTTCACTCAATTATGTATCTTCCTATAAACATCTTTGTTAAATTATCATACTGAAACAAGTGTCCATGAACTCAGAATGAATTCACAAGTTACGAAAGTTTATGTGGTGAGCTCTCAAACAATTGAAACAAATAAATTATAATTGAATTCATTGCTGACTTAATAGAATTTATCAATTATGTTCAATTTTCTGTACTCTTCCTCAGTTATGGTACACCAGGGAATTGTGCATACAGATAATTTTCAAATCCAATCCAGCAAACTTGCCTATTCACCATATGCATGTGCATATGCATGACCATCACAGAAGAGAGATTTGACCAGTCACATGCTTGCTTCTGCCAGACATTGACTGCTGACCGGCCATTATTTTGAGCCCTGAATTTGCTGACACATACTCTGCCATTTTTTATGAAAATATAATACTATTTGGTGTTTAGTATCCGCGCATCCATTTTGCATTGATTTGATAGAGTTGTAATTCATACAGTGCAACTATAGGAACTGGGGTCACTTTTAGTTTGTTGAGTGAAAGAAACAGCTGTAAAACTATCCAATGAAAATGAGTGATTCCCATAGTTTGTCTGGAATAAAAGCCGCGAACTCGAATAATATTGTTTAAAGTCATGTTGTGATTGGCTGCTCTTCTGCAAGTGGCCCTGGTTTCAAGACTCTGCAATTATATTATTTACTTCAATGTCTCACTGATCCTAGAACTGTAATTATATTGATTTTATAGATCTGAATAATTTATATATCTGTATATAATAATTGTTATAAACTGGTTCAAATTTCAGTGCCATTATAGAACACACAAACCGAGTGATATTTATGGAAGATAATGATGTTGCTGCTGTTTCTAATGGCAGTAAGTACAATTCTGTAGATTCCTGATTAGTACATGTAACAGTGAATATTTAAGTATTTTTGTAAGTGTTTTGATTTAGTTTTACCTACAGTGATCAGGTATTGATTCCCGTGTTTCTCTGCTGGATAGATCTTACAATTCACCGACTCAAAAGAGGTGACGATTCAGATGAAGACTTTTACAGAGAAGTGCAGACACTGCAGATGGAGTTACAGCAAATAATGAAAGGTAAGCAACTTATGTATATTAAAGGGATACTAGTGTTAACACTTGTCCTGCTGAATTTTCAAATACCAAAATATTTCAATTTTTTCACAATCCTCGACTTCAGAATTGTAAGAAACAAGTATCACCAAACACTCGTACTCCTCAAGAGCTACAAAATGAATGGTAATGTTAAGGGGTTTTGTCAACTTGTTCAAAAGTTAGAACATCCTTGGGGGTTTTTTGGGTTTTGTTTGGGGTTTTTTTGCATCGTCCTTGGTTTTAGTGAAATTGTCTCTAGCAGGGCAAGAGTTAACAGTGAGCTAATACATGTAACATCTCATCCAAGGAGTGTCTGGACGTTTATGCTAATTGGACTGTTTTCTTCTGACAACTATTTTCTTTTTTTTAATTTGTGGCCAAATTGTATAGTCTACATAATAGTGCTTTTCTGTGCATATTTGTCCTTTTCTCCTTTTTTGCCCCATGTCATCCCTCCCATCCCCCTCCAGCTTGGGCATGTGTATGCACCTCTAAGTTAATCAACAGGCACATTGGGTACTTGAAAGAGTTTTTTCATAGATGAATTTAAACCTGGCAAGTTGAAGAACTATACATAACTAATGACATTTTGATTTGATATTTTAATAGATGTTTCATCTTTTTGTTTTTTTCTGACAACTGTACTTCACATTAAATAGATAATATATTAGCAGTAGGTATAGTAACAACTATTTGTATTCAGCTTTGGAATGTTGGTTTGCCTTAATATAATGTGCACTCTTTCACGTCCATGTTTTTCTCACCTTCTCCTTTTTTTGCTCCGCATTAGAGCATGCCCTTTCACCTCTAAGTTAATAAGGCCCATACGTTATTTAGTGTTAAGAGATTATAGATTTCAAAGAGGAAGTTTAGCCTCATAACCTTTTGGAACAACTAGAAGACAGAACCATTGACAATTTGATGTGATTTTTTGTAGACTGCAAAATTAATGATAAATTGTTTTGTTCACTAGAAGATTTTGATTTCTATATTAATTCTTATAATCACACTGATTATTATATTATATTTGTAAGTCATTAAAATAAATGTCATCCACATATCATGTATGTCACTGCATTACATGACATCATTAAACCTTTTAACACTGAAGGAAATTACACCCAACAGTCCTTGACATTCTGTGATGTCAAACAACTTCCTTCCATTTTTTTAAAAATTAATGTTCCTGTGCATGCAGCCAAAACCCACTAACTACCAATGCCAAGATCACATCTGAACAGACACTGCACATACAATCACTAACATTTTTCCAGTTATCTGATAATTTCCAAAGCTTGGTGACAGTCAAACATAATTTTAGTAATTAACTCACTTTTGTTCATGGGCTGTTTAGGTAATTTCAGTTCCTTCATGCAGAAGGAAATCTTTGAGCAAACAGAGAGTGTTGTAAACACAATGAGAGGACGAGTCAACTTTGAAACCAACAAAGGTGAGCCCATTTTCTTATACCATAATATTTAATAACAATATTATGTTTACAAGTAATGAATAGTTTCTGGTTTTTAATGAGTTTAAAGGCTGCTGCAGTATAATGATATTAACCCCAGTGACATGCTACAGACATTTGGATAAAACCAGACATGTTATCACTTTTGAAACACAGTTGAGAATTAAGAACCAATATTATTATTTTAACATGACCATATGCATTTGTTTTCAATTTCTGCATGAGTTCTTGGCTGAAGTGTAGAACAGAGACTTGAAAATGACCCTAAGAAATAACTAAAATTAATAAATACACCTTAGCAGAGGGAAAAAGATCAAGATACGTTGGTTCAAAACATTTTCTTGATACTATATGGTATAAATTATATACTGCAGACTGGTAGATGTGACTGGTAGATGTTTGGAACCAGTTTGTACATAATAAGTTGACTATCAGATGTTGACTCAGGTTGCACTTCCTACTGTAATAAGAAAAGAGTTTACTAGCTAGAATACCAGTCCTGTACTTTTGACTGTGCATTTGAAACTGCTTAGTATTTTGCCATTATCATGGTGGTATAACTAGAATGATAGGTACTTAGTAAGACATTTACTGTGTAAGATACATGTATGCATTGATTTTCTGTCTGTAATTGATCAATCATGTTTTGGTCAAAATATTTATACAAATTATACAATATATGACTGGTGTTTGAATTGCTACAACAGTTATATACCCAGTGATCCATGACATGTGGCTAGGAGTCATAATTTGTACCAATTAAGCAACTACAGTTATAATTTATAACTGCATATTATTAATCTGATATAGTTTACTTTTTTTAATACTGAGGATCCAAATTATTCAACATTTCTTGAAAATACTGTTATGGTATATCAGGAGATTCTGGAGACATCAGTGCAGGACCTACAATATGATATCTGCTTTCGAGTTATTCATTCATTCTTTATAATAATTATTATAAGTGGCTTGAGTGCCATATTGTGTTGCTTTCATTGGTGTTTATTCAAATCTGAATTCTTTTAATGCCATTGCTTGTATTGTCTGTTTAACAAAATGGCTTTATAGTTATTAGTTATACAAGACAGTTGAGGACTGTCAAATTGTAGAAAACATTCTTGTTAAGATTACATTCATTGTTTCCTTTTGTATGATTGTGTGGTATTTTGAACCTCTGTCAGCACTTTTGGTATTAAATGAGTTGTAAATAGAAATTTTATTTCTTTTATTTTGGCAAATATGTCACTGAGAATTAATGGTTTTAACTTTGTGATGTCATGCTTAAACATTTTATTTGTTTCCTGCCACATGTAGCACGTTCTACTTGTTTGTGATGCAATTCTTTTTTCTCCTTCTGATACTCTGAACGTCATATTTTATATACCTTCCTGTCTATTGAAGTCACAGAAAGGGATTGGGGGATGTCATTTACAATAGAACAAAGAAAGTTCAAGAATGGAACCAAGTCAAGTGTTAAAATAGGATATTTATAATAACCCCGTACGTGCTGCACAGTGGGTCCTGAAAGTTCCAGGGCCTGTCAAAACTATGTGAGACCTCAGAACTTAGAGTGTTTTGCAAAATTATGTGAGATACATGTATATGTCATAAGTGAGAGTGCATTTCACAATTTAGAGAGATGTCCAGTCTACTTAACACTTCAACAATAACACAAAATGTGATCACTTAAATGAAAGTGATTTTTATGTTGAGAACATAATTATTTGTAGCCCTGGAATTTTTTAGCACCCTTGCTATAATTATCATGCTATATCATTCGTTTTTTCAAAAAATATAAAACATTAATAATAAAAGTACATCTTTAGGACCAAATTAATGGGTTAGGTCACCAACAAAGTGGAAAAGGAAGGGGAAAATTGAATAGGAAGCAGGCAGCAAAAGTGAAGGAAATTAAAGTAGGAGGTGGAGAATGAGGGAACAGGAATTGTTTTATATTATTTTTTGTTAATAATTGCAAATATTTTTGCTTGTGTCCTCTCACCCACTCTCTTTCCTGTGCATCACAAAGTAAATTCAAAATTCAAGTTTATGTGTTCATTTCCTTCTGTATAATAGATTTACACATCTCTTATGTTTGCAAGACTGCTTAAGGTCAAGATTGAGATTTTTCCCTTCTTGCATAGTTTGGATTGCCCTAGTCAGTCTTAACCCCTTCTTACAGCTTATTTTGGGTTATAGCCAAAGTTGAACATTTTGATAATAATAAAGAAGCAGCAAAAGCAGCACACAACAGTATCATGTTTATTGCCAGAAATGAAAGAAGCATTTTACATCATTCATTTATTTATCTTAGAAATGCAAGATGATAGAATTAAATTTTACAATAATATTTTATTATGTGTGTTGAAATTAAGAAATGAAGTAGAAGTGTTGCATGTTTTTCTCAGTTTCTGTCTAGATCTGTTGTGTACATGAAAATGAATATGAGCATGCATATGATTACCTACAATAAATCTGTTTCACAAATATAAATGTTTGTATTGGCACATGAATTCCACTGAATTCCTGGATGTAAACTATGTCCATGTAATAAAAAGAACATTACATGGTATGCTCGAAGATATGGATTTTAATATCTTCTCATGGCAAGAACAACATCTCACTGGTTCGGAAGCCTCAGTCGTGAGATATTGTTCTTCTCACTTGAAGATAAAATTTGTATCTCCTCGCCACCATCTAATATTCTCTATGTATCAGTTGTAATTCACATAAGTGCAATTATGTGGCTTGTTTTTAGTAATTAACCAATTATACATTTTCAAAATATTTAGAGGGTACATATAGCACTACATAATGAACAGTTTGTTTCAAATAATTATAAATTTTCAGTTCACAATACAAACAAAGATTTAAAGTTGTTATTTTTTTCTGTAGTGACCCTTGGGGGCTTGAAGGCACACATGGAGACAATCCATCGTTGCCGTCGACTGCTACTGATTGCTTGTGGCACAAGCTACCACAGCACTGTTGCTGTAAGTGTTTTGATGTTTGCAGTTGTAAATGAACTCATAAACCAGTACAGGCAGTTGGCAAATCTTACAATTATTACTAACAGTTGTTTGGCCGGAGGCAGAGTGGCTAACAGCATTCATACAGTGTACACCTCCTGGAATTATTCCAGGAATATCCTGGATTTTTTACCTTCCTTGAAATTCCTGGAATTCTACAAAAAAGTCCTGGAAAATCCAGTAAACCCAGACTGCGTGAAAATCTTTTTCTTTTCTTCTTTCAAAAAAAATTGCAGAGAAATTTATTTTGTATCTGCTTTTTGACTTCAAAATACTCCTGGAAAATTTCTGAAAAATGTCTAAAACAAATTCCTGAAAATTCCTGGAATTTTGTACGAATCCAGGGCAGAGCAGTATAAAGCAGTAGACTCATAACCCAGTAGTCCCAAGTTTGAGTCCAGTTGCCCTCATCTCTTCTGGTCAGTCTCTCAGCCAGTAGGGATTTCTAACCCATTTCTGTTCAATTTGATGGTGATTTCTTTGTCTACTAGCTCTCAGTTGATATCTGCTAAAAAGCATAGCACCTGTTAGAAAGTAAAATTTCTTTTTATTTGTACCCAAGACTCGTCAGTTGCTGGAGGAGCTGACTGAACTTCCAGTGGTTGTAGAGTTGGCCAGTGACTTCATAGACAGACGGACTCCTATATTCAGAGATGATGTTTGTTTCTTTATCAGTCAGTCTGGTAAGTACCAAAGGGTGAGAACAATTGCATGCTTGTAAATTGGTGGCTTGTATATTTGTGTAAACTTGGTTTTGACATTTTTCATCTGATTATCTATTTTGTCATATTTCCATAAATATGGCCAGATAGTACAGACTGTATTTACTCAAACAAGTGCCACAGCGCTTATTAAATTTTTAGACTTTTTACACAGTGCTAATTTGAGGGTGGTGCTTACTGTATTTCTTGGTGTATATGTTGAGTTTTTGAGACCCTAACCCTAACCCTAACCTAACCCAAAAAAATTCTTCTTTGCTGCAAGTTTATACCAAAAAATCACCACCCCTCTCCATCAGGAATCAAAGCATACCTGGGTTCTACTTGAACCCAGTTCTCAAAATTTAATGTTCACAAATGATGTGCAAGATTTCTGACTGATCTTTTCTGATGTAATTTCCCTAACATTTGTGTATAATTTGTCATAAAAGGTGGGTGAGATATTTTCAAAAATTGTGCACATATCTTTGGGGAATGTGCAGGAACCGCACAATTAGTAAATAATTTTGACAGCTCCTGTGTACATGAAATAAACAACTTACTCATTACTTTTTGTAGCAGTTAGTCATTGTTATACTCTCGGCACCTGTGCATGATGCTCAAGTTACTAGGAAATGCAATCAGAGATCAAACGTCAGTAAAATGTTAGGATCACCATGCAGTTTATATCTTTCCACTTGTTTCAGGTGAAACAGCAGACACACTGAATGCTTTACGATACTGCAAGGAAAGAGGAGCATTGATAGTGGGGATAACTAACACAGGTACAATGTAGACCTTTATATTAGTAGGCTAGTTTCAACATCAGTGTTCATATGTTCTGAAAAATCCTGGAAGTTTTATTTTTCTTTGAAAGTCCTTGAAAGTCCTGGCATTTTACCCTGACTCCTGGAAACTCCTGAAAAACCAAGTAAACCCAGATTGCGCAAAAGTGTTTTTTCTTCGAAATTCAAAAAGAAAATCACTGGGAAACTACCATAATTATACCTGCTTTTTGACACAAAATACTCCTGGAAAATGCCAATTTTTTAAACTTGTTAAGTGTTGTCAGATAGGTGTTCATATTTATGTCTGATGAGCTAATTTTACCCCCATTTAGCCTTGCCTCCAAAATGCAGACTTTCGTAGTTTTGTCGTTCTTACAAGTAAGAACAACTTGAGAACAATTTAGTCTGAAATTGGCTCAAAACTTAAAAACAAATTATTGGCCAAATTATCTGGTTCTTGCATAAGTTCTTGTACAACATCAATTTGAAGATAACTAGAATCATAGTTACAAGAATAAGAAATATAATGGAGCATGTACAAAACAATTATGATGAATGACCAAATTCTTCCTACTACATTTATACATGTAAGTAATGTTTGAAGAATTAAATAGGGCCTCCAGGGAGAACAACTTCAGCTGACTGAGCATCCCTGCTCTAATAAATAAAGCTTCTATCTATCTTGTGTTTGGGACTGGAAGGGATGATAATAAACAACTTCTAAACCAACATGCTCAGCTTACTAACCTTGTAAGTTGTAGTTCAAGATGTCCAAGATCAGTCTTTTATTGCTATGTATAAGGCAATGAATTTCTTATATAATAATGTGTGAAATGTTGTAATTCTCAACAGTTGGTAGTTCAATCTCAAGAGAAAGTCACTGTGGATGTCACATCAATGCTGGGCCGGAAATTGGTGTAGCAAGTACAAAGGCATATACAAGTCAGTTCCTAGCCCTGGTAATGTTTGCACTGATGATGTCAGAGGACAGACTGTCCAAGCAAGAGAGAAGGAACAGTATTATAAAAGGCTTGAAAGAACTGCCAGGTACTGTGCAACTTGCAATACTATTAATAATATCTTGTCAGCATATCCTAATCTAACTTGAAAAGATGGAGAGATAAAAATAATTTCATAATTTGTGGGGTTGAAGTAAAGCATCTGTACCATGCATTTGAGTGTGTTGGCTAAATGTATACTTCTACTACCAGCTCATAGTCAGGGGCAGAATAGACCTCTTTTGATTGGGGGTTTGTTGTCCCATTTTGGATCACGTGGGAATTCCCTCAAGAACTGTTTCTTTATTATAATTCTAATAATGCATCGGAGGTATATGATTAAAATACAAAGCAAGAATTCTCAAGAGCATTGTCACATGATCTGAAATGGGACAACA
>JANVCK010102434.1:0-11770 GCA_026546655.1 Epizoanthus illoricatus
GAACAGGTGGACCAACTTCACGCCCAGTACGTGGAGAGACTACGGCAATTGTTTCAGGAGCACAGAGAGAAGTGCGGGGTACCTGACTCAGCCGAGCTGAATATTTACTGACAAACCCTAGTGTGGGAAGAGAGCATATTTCGTTCTTTGCGCCTTCTGTGCAGTTGGGGCCTGGTGCAAGGTAACCTTTGGCACTCAGGGTAGTTTCCCTAGGCTGCCGGCAGATGATTTTTCCGAGGGAGAGATTTATCGCTACCAAGGAAAATTAGCGTCTGCCGCTACCCTATAGTTTTCCATGTGAAGGAGTTTGACTAGTAGCTTGGAATAGTAGGAAGTTTTGATGGCGAATGATAAGACGATTCTTATGCTCCTGTGGGCGTTATCTGCAGGACCTAAAACTGACATTTTCCAGGTTGTATCAGTCCGAATAGGACAGCGCATTTCTGAACGGTAGTTTATATTAGTGTTATTACTGCATTGCCGTTTGTTACATGCCCTTCTCATATTATAAAAATTTGCATGTTTCCGGCTTTATATACGATCGATTCGTTTTTATTGTTCCTGGTGTGGAGGAAAGCGAATTGTAGGAGCTCGAGACGCTAGTTTTGAAGTCAAAGTATTAACAGGACAATTTCTATTTCCATGTTCACGTTGTCTACAAAATCCAAGACTTGTGCTTTTCAGGTTGTATTTCAGACGACGGTGGGCATGTGGTTAGCCTGCAAAACAGGCGCTCTGTTCGCTCAATAACTAGAGTATCTACAGACGCCAAGCGAAGCGAGGCCGAGCACCAGGCTCTTTCTCCTTTCTCACGGCCAAACACCGAGGGCCTGTTTCGCAGGCTAGTAGGTGGTTAGCTTGGTGCATTTTCATGTCCTTTTCGACGTTGCCTTCCTGGTTGCTTATTGCAAAATTCTCCTGACCTGTTATAAAGAAATGTAAGGAGACTGGTGAGGAGAACTTAGCAACTTGTCATTTGACATGTTTGGGGCTGAAAGGGTTAACGACAAGTTGCTAAATTCTCCTCACCAGTCTCCATACATTTCTTTTAAACAGGTTAGGAGAACTTTGCAATTCAACTGAGGAAATTTGAAGTTTCTGATCAGTCTGTCAATTCTTATTACCAAACTACTTCTTTTGTATTGATATGGTAAGGAGAAAATAGATGTTGATATACTGATTAGGGTTGAAAGGGTTAGGTCTGCTTCACACTGGCGACTTAATCGTAATCGTAATCGTAAGCGCAAGAAATTTAACAATGGAAAAGACAAAGGAACAGCTGGTGTGCAACGTTATTTAAATTTCTTATGCTTGTGATTGCGATTACGTCGCTAGTGTGAAGCAGATTTTGAGGTCCCAGCTGAGCGATACTAGTACTCATAGCTGGATTAAGTTCAGCCAACGAAAAATGACTCCCTGAAATAATTTGAATAATAGGTAAAATTATGCCGGAGTATGGTCTAATTTGAGACTGGAAGAAAATGTCGCCAGAACAATGGCCATTCTGCGCGATGCAAACTTATTAAAATTCACATTTCCTTCAAAATAATCAATCTCCCTGAATGCACTTTTTTTAGATTTTCCCTCAAATTCCAAACAATGTGAACATTGGTATATCGACAACACTGCATCCTTAAATGATCACAAATTGATCTGAATTGCGAATCCTCAGAAAAGTATACACAGAACTGTAAGCTTTCCTCAATGCTTTTACAGATCGTATTAATTGGTTAAACGGTGCTTCCCCAGATCTCGTTTTGGAAACAAAACAGAATATGCGGACGAGATCATGTGTCTGTTGACAAGAACAGGACATGCCGACGAGATCAGGTGTTTGTTGACAAGAACTTGCAGGGGTGTAGCCAACATTCAGGCAGAGGAGGCAAATGCCTCTTCTAAAATTTGCGCCGAAAATACCATTTCTGCGAAGATTCTGGCAAGAACATGCCTCTGGCCAGACCCCATGGGAGCTAGTTTTGCCACCTCTAAACTACGTCCCTGACTTGAGCATGCGCAGTTGGTACGTGGGCCTGATTCATGGCCCACGAGCAGTCGAATTTTGCCAGATCTTGTTTTCTCCTCCCCCCTTCCCCTACTTCTTTCCTTCGAAAATTCCAAAATGAGATCTGTAGACGAACTCAGAAATCCGTAGAATATCTCACAAGTTATTCTAGGTTCTCACACTGTAATGTTTTATTACTGCTTCAAGAAACACATTTCTAAACGGTAACGGCAAATCTTTCTTTTCTAAATTGCTAACTATTCTTATATGGTGACATAATAAATTTATCAACTTACTAAAATTCCCTATTTCCTGTCACTGACTGTTCTTGTTTTAAACTAAATAAAACGTTTAATGGTTGATGTCTCTAAAATGTATTCAATTGAAGAATTCTACATAATCATATTACCGATTTGCCTGTGATGACGATTTTGCAGTTGCTACAAAGCTTAATAAAAACAAAACTTTTGTTTTTACTGACACATTCAACATTTTGTGGTCAACTTGCGAACACGCACACTGAGCTTGAATTTCTTGGCATCCCCATAATGACAATCTTCGACTGCGCATGTGTACAAGCCGTTATCGCCACAACTAATACGACGAATGTTGAGAGTAGAAGACATCCTGCGACCATCAGCACTGTAGCGAGGCGGCTCGACCCGGTCTTTTCTCACAGGGCTTCCATCCTTTAACCACGTGACCTTCACAGGCGTCCTGCTTTCTAATCTGCAGTGCAGCTTCAAGTTTCGGCCCGACCACGTTTGTATGCGGACATAAGTTTTACCTATGACTCTCAACCCGAGGGAAACAGTCAGCTTAAACCTCTTAGTCTTGATTTGCCGGTATCGAGGATCTGAGCTGGCCACGCACGTGTACTGTGCCTGGTCATCGCAATCGACACGTGCTATGGTGAGTGAGGTGGTTGTCCGTTTTCTCACTACACTAGTTGTCACGTGACCGTGGATCATAGGGCGCCCATTCTTCAGCCAGGTCGTGTAGACAGGGTTATGTGAATTGATTTGGCAGGTGAACCTTGCCTCATCTCCGCGTATGATCTCTCGGTTAACTCGATCTTCTCCAATAATATCGACGCCAGCTACAAGAAAGTGAATTTCCTTATTAAATATGCATGTTCTGAATAGTTTAGTAAAATAGAGCTTTATCTCGCTGTTGTTGGTAAATTTGGAATATACGATGTATTTGTCCATGTACATTCTATGTCTATATCTACATCTACATCTACATCTACGTCTACGTCTCCGTGTGCGTCTGCGCCTGCCTCTGTGTCTGCCTCTGTGTCTGCGTCTGCGTCTGCTTTTGCGTCTGCCTCTGTGTCTGCGTCTGCCTCTGTGTCTGCGTCTGCGTCTGCCTCTGTGTCTGCGTCTGCCTCTGTGTCTGCGTCTGCCTCTGTGACTATCTCTGCGTCTGCCTCTGCCTCTGCCTCTGCCTCTGTGTCTGCCTCTGCGTCTGCCTCTGCCTCTGCGTCTGCCTCTGCGTCTGCGTCTGCTTCTGCGTCTGCGTCTGCGTCTGCGTCTGCTTCTGCCTCTGCCTCTGCCTCTGCCTCTGCGTCTGCGTCTGTGTCTACGTCTACATCTATCTACAAGCATCTGTCTGAATGTAATTTTTTCATGGCCCATGGGAATTTTTCTGCACCGTGCCCGTGGACGAACACGACCTGTAGAGATAGGTCCCGGGCACCAGCACGTGTGTGAACAGCATTTCGTCGGTGTCCGAGACTTTTTCCGTGTTTCTTTGCAATGTACGAAACGAAAAACAAGATGGCGAGTGCAAACGGTGAAAAGTCGAAGAGAAAATTATTGAAAACAATAATCGTTCGAAAACAGACATCTAAGCAAATAGTTTTTACGATATAGTTTCAAAGTTAGCTTTACGTTGCAAGCCAAAAAGAAACAATAGGCCTAATAACAAAACACAAAACGACACAGCGTAGATCTCAGGCAAAGAATGTTGACCAGGATGACAACACATGGCTGACACGGTGGGAACTCAGTTTGGCGCACCATAACTTTTGTTTATCGACCTCCAATCGAAACATAAATTCCACCAAATAACAGTTTGTAACTGTTTTAGAGAAAAGTGGGTTCGGTTACTTTTGGCAGATACTAAGCTCGTGTGTGGTTTTTCATAGCATTCGGGAATACATTGCCATCGAACGAATAGTGTGCGAGTAAATCTTGGAAACTACGATATTTGAGCACAAGCTGCGCACAGGAAAAGCGCAAAGTGCACGATATGTTTTGATAAGAAGTTAGCATTTATGTGACATTTTCGAGTTCTTAGCTGAACTTCTTCCTGAATTTGAAAAATAACAACTATAGTTAGTTCACTTTTGACGTATTCTCCAATGTTGTCAGTCTATGATGTGTTTAAAGCCACATAATTTTTGATAGAATTTTGCCGGCCTGAGTTTTTTTAAAATAACACGTCCGTAAACTCTCGAAGCAAGGTCCTACTCAGTAATAATAAAATTATTGTTCGATGATAAATTTTACCTTGCATTTCTAATTATAACTTATTGCTATGAATATTTATCTTGTATTTCTATTCCTATATTTTTAAACTTCTTGTAAATAGCTAGACAGCATAGATAGTGTAGACAGTTTAGGTAGCATTTTAATCATGTAACGTTCTTATTGCTAGGAGGGCCACAAATTTATCAGTTTTAAATGGAACGTGTTTACCCTCGTAAAATTATCATTATTATCATAATTAGTTTTTGTAGGACTATTAAGAGTCCCTTGAGTTTGCATCTGGAACCAGGCCTTCGTTGGCCGGTGTTAGTCCGGCTTGAGCGTTGATCGCCAATAAGTTATGCATTTTAAAACAATTTAAAAACAAAATGTTCGTTTCGTTACCTGCACATAATATCCTATCAGCACCCAAGAATTTAAGGAAATAGACTTTTCAAATCTGCGGCAAGTGAACCGCTTTTACAGAGACAGCCCCTCAAGTTCGTAAATGATTTACCTTGTTCACAATGTCTTCTAAGCTTCAAAGCAGCTTCCAAAAATGGCGTCAAGCTATCGAAGGATTCAAACTTGTACACATGCTCGTCCGATGAAGCTACCTCCAGCAAATCGAACATGCTAACGTCCCGCCCAATCCCGAGCGAGTAGATGGTTACTCCTTTGTCTTTCAACGGCTTGGAAGCCTTACCAAGAGGAACGTATGCTCCCTTGTCCATCGTCTGCCGACCGTCTGTTATTACCAAGGCAACCTAGAAACGAAAGAAAAGTGTGATGATCATTAATAGGGTTAATAATTATTATCAATATTTATCAATTTAGGAAATACAATGATGACGTCATCAACCAGACCAATCTTTTGTACATAAAGCGATCGCAAGGCTCTTATGTTTCAACTAGCACTTTCTTTTACTTCAGTGTTCCGTTAATAAGTTGTATTTAAAAACGGTTGCAGACAGAGCAAAGAATTCCATACCTAATCTTGTAGAACTGGACGTGCTGGACGGTATTACAAAGGACGTCATTAGACTACAATTACATCAAAAAGTTTTTTTTTGGTTGTTCGGACAAATAAATTGTGCAGCACCAAATCTCTGTGTCATGCAGTCGGATGGCAACCTTAATTCATTCTTCACCTGCAAAACAGTTTTGTCAGACAATGTATAACGCGCGAGTTACAAGCAATTTTGTCTCAAAAACGTCATTCTGATGGCTAACGCCATACCATACAGGATTAAATTTTTCTGTCTCGCGGTAGAAAATAAGCTCCATAGTTTTCGAAATTTTGACCAAACTGTATACGCGGATTTAAATGATCATGAATGGACTCAGAGAGGCAGCATTTTATTTCGTTGCTATGGCAGCGATGACGTCATAAAAGGTAAACAACAAATTTTTTAAAAAAACGTAAGAAATGAACAATACTAAATGCCAATGTCAGTCATGGCTCATTTAGGAGCGTACATCAACAACCAAACATTTGGTACGTTTAAATTTTGAACGTCTTTTTTTCGGACGTTAAATTTTCGGGACACACTTTCTATTATTTCGGACAAATTTCAGACAAAACTTTTGGACACTTCTCAATTTGCCGAGCAGAATTATAAGCTGGTTGCTAATCCAGCACCTCTGTGGGGACTTAACTGAAAACGGAGAAAGTGACACAGAAAACGACAAGATGAACTTTCTATAAATCCTGGTAGAATAGATTTTCTACGTCGGCGAGTAAGCCAAATGATGGGATTGATCAACTAAAAGTTGATATGTTATGTTTTTCGCAAATGTATTGGTTGGACATATTTAGGGAAATATATATCTTATAGGGGTCCGTAATAATTTCGGACGCTTAAAAATTTTGGACAACAAAATATTTCGGACATACAGTTATATTTTTAGACACATTTTTGTCCGAAATTACAACGGTCCGAAGTTTGTGGTTAGTGTACCTAGCTACTCACCAAACAATGTTCCAAAAAATCTCTTGGCACGATGCCTATAAATTATGTTTGGTTTAAGAGAGTGTTCGAGAGAATATTTCAGTGGATGTCACAAAGCGAAAGCGTAGCGATGGAGAGCTTACCTCTGATACGCAGTTACAGAATAATTCAACTTGGATAGTTTCGGTCACGGCCGACATGAGATTGGCGACATTAATAACTAAAAGGACACTGACAGAACCCTGAGGATAACACAAGATTGAAAGTCGAGCTGCAAAAATGCAGAGCTGAAGTAGGAAACTGTTTTAGATAGATTATTTTTATTCCTCTGTTCAAACCTCTGGGTAGTAGAATTTTGACGTCCACAAATGACGCTGTTGTGTTTTGCCAATAGCTTCGTCTCGGTACACACTGTGTACTTATGCTTTATAACAAGCTGAACAACGCAACCGAAAAGCAGATATTTAAACTGTCGGGGACTCGATGGCCCATATTGTGCCACTCACTGAATCTTTAACTAACTCTTAAAAACAATAATCGGCACGACTTCAGGCCGTGTGCAGCCTCTTGTTTATATTATTTTTTATTCAACGCAGAGTTAAATTATTTTGCGTTTGGAATATTGTTTATTTTTGGAAAACGGTTTTATTTGTAATACTTTATTTTCAGGAGAAGAATGCTTGCTATTTTGGCGCCAATGTGAAGTTGTAAAATGTGGTTCAGAAAGATAGTATTTGCCAGGTAACACTTCGTAGTGATCTAACAAACGTTTGCTGACTGTGCCTTCGTGTGTCATTGAATGTACTTCTGTAATTGCTCCTCAGGGCACCCCTCTGGTAATGTTTCACTTCGTCTCTCTTTATCGTGTTTATACATATCGCACTACGAACGTGGGATCCGAGGAAGATTGTCAAATAACAGTAACGTATTTTGCAATTGATCAGAAGGGCCGTTAAAAGGAATAAAAAAGTGTCCATAATGGTATAGAATTAAGGATATACCACGGGAACACCAGATCGAAAGACTAAAATCCAACCACGCTTTCGCAAGACCTAATTTTGAACTAAACAATTGAGTTTCCTAAACCGCTACGAATTAGAACAGGATAGAATAGCAACTTTATTATTGAAGTATACAACGATTTTTGACTTGTATCACAACAAATAAATCATACTCAGTGACAGTCAGTCAGAGTGTGAAGGCTTCTGAACAGGCGTTGTTGGATACAGTTCACGTGATGCATTTAGACTATTCATGATCAGCGTCCCTTATTTGAAAATGCGATTGCCACTCGTCTTGTTAATCAGATTGATCTTCTTGTCTTTGTCAAGGAATCTAATTCACATACTTTAATGGCAACACGTAAAAGGTTATGTGAAGAACTTACAGCCCGAGTTTAACGTGTAGGATGTGTATTTTCAGCACCGATAATTTCACGGTGTGAAAATTGCCGCGTAACTGAAGTTCTACTCTGATAACACTTTGAAAAGTTCGATGGGTTCCAGTTGGCCCCTTCGTTTTAAGGTCATTCCTCCGAAATAGAAGCCAACATAGATTTTTTTTACACTTTGCCCATTTGTTGACCATGATAAGGGTACTGAAAAAATGCAATAAAAAGATGGGGTCCCTATGCTCGTTTTTGAGTAATACAGTTGTAAATTATGTTAACTTATGTAGTTTTTGTTAAAAATTAAATGCAGCCGAGGATTTTCAAACAACAGCCATTAACGGCTCAGTAAATATCAGTGTTAATAACTAAGTAATCACAAGGTTTTGCTCTAATTAAATAAAAAAATAACAAAAAAGAAGTGTTAAAACTATAGTTGTTCGGTACTTGTAAATAATATTGTAACGTAATTGCTGTGTTGAATATGTGCTCCTGCGAGTAGTTAATTCGGAGCCAGAGTGTTCTAGAATCGGGGCTAGAACGATCGTAGAATATTAGCTAATATTGCAGTTATTACTCGTGGACGTCATGATCAGCGTGATAATTGTAGGTGTGACTCCACCGGAAACGCGCCTTCTGATAGATCGCTATCTCTGACGTACGACAAGCCACTCCTTAGTCTGTAAAAGGCTGTCTATTCTTAGCTTAGCAATGTGTATATCAACAGTGGTTTAGACTGAATAAAGCGTTCTGCAGTTTGGCAACTCCTTGTCTGAGTGGTCGGCTAGCTCGGTTCGTTACAATATCATAGAATCAGCCCAAACTGTTTGTCTCTCAGAGCTGAAATATGAATATTCTTTCACATATTCTTAAAATTTCACATACTTCCAAACATAAAATATTCTTAAATTTCCACATTAGTTGTCCAACGTAGTTGTAATAAGAAATCTGGAAAGAAAAAAAGGGGGTCCTCACACTCGTTTGTGAGATACTGTACAAATAATGTCTAAAATCGGTTTCAAAACCACTTTTTCCGCGAGAAGACTAGGCGAGTTTTATAAATACCCCTTAAATCACAGAGATAAGTATATTTTCAAGCAGCAACGTTAGATATGAGAAGTATATGAGTAGTACATAGAATGAGTAGTATATAGTAATAAATTATGATAATTGATAAAAGTTTAGATTTTTGTATCATGCGCATTACAGCTGCGCACTGCAAAACAGAATAATGACCTTAACGGTAAAACTTATCGCTGAAGTTTATGTTTACATCTTCGTGATAATCACGTGAAGGTAAAGGTACTTTTATTTAACGTCGGTAGTTCCGTCAACTTTGAAAGCTGGTATCAATGAAAGCTCGATCACGGTGCGCACTTTACCCCCCTCACTCTATCAGTGCCCCGTTTTAAGGCATTTAAAGCTCAAGCTACACGGAACAGAGAGAAGTCGAAAGAGACGTGGAGGTCACTGAGACTGGAGCTGCGTAACCTCTCACTCAGAAGGCAGCGCACTAACCGACTGAGCTACGCATGCTCCTCATGGCCACGTGCTGGAAGTGTTTTAACACCATATAAGGATTCGCAGACAGGTCGTAGGTATACATACTGTACTGTCAAGAAATTCGGATGGAAGGTATGTTTTTATGGAAAAATGCGCATTTACATTCAAATACTGATATCATTTTATTACTCTATTTAAGTTTAATAAATAATGGTTAAAATTCACTGTGTCGATTCAGTATTGTATGTTCACATATACGAAAAACCTTTTCGTCTATCGCATGCATATCACCGCATGCACTTGATTTGACTTTTGAAGGCCTTTGGATAAAAAGACATAAGTTGCTGACTGAGTCAATCAAATAACCATGAATTTAAGGACTGAATTAAGAGACATAAAACATGTTACTGGGTAGGTGAAAGTTTTGGGTGTGATTTGTAGTTTACTGCATGATTTGGCAGTGAATTGGCAACTAAAAAAAGTCGTGCTTACTTTAATTTTCAGAGTAGTTGTGACTTGGAAATGTATAAAACTTGGTACTACATATCTACAAAATAAACTCTCGTACTACGGCGCATTGCTTTATTCCTTTGACTTCTGTGTTTTTCTCCAACACGAACTTGTTCTGGAGAAACAATCTCACCTTTTTTGCGCCTGTCCGCATTCCATTTTCTTTGGTGAACAACTGTCTATCAGCCAATGAAAGTGCTCTGTCAATAAAGGTCAGTCCCTTAAGATGAGGCAGGGAAGATATTTCTTCTTTGACTTTGGCAGAATTCAAGTCTTTTCCTTTCAAAGAATTGAACTTTAGGTAAAGGCTTGGATTAGTACTGTATACAATGATTCCAATGTGCGTTTCCTTCTCTGAGATCGCAAAAGCGTCGACAATGTCCTTCAGAAAGCGTTTAAACTTATAGAAGTTGCGCCGACTGATGCTGCCAGATGAATCCACAATAATGCCCAAATCAACAGGTGCCTCACACACTTCTGCAACCGGGAAAACAGTGATTAGTGTATATTTCCAATACAAAATGCAACAATCAACACACTTCCCATAATTCAACAACTCTGGAAAAATGAGCAAGAACAACAAATTTCTATGCGGTACTGAAGTGGTATCTTCTTCTTCCTTCTTTGCAAAAATATGTAACAAAACAACCCTCTGCATAAGAAGTCTGGAAATAACACATGGGAGTTCATATTCTTCGTACTAGATGACACAATATTAATATATATTTCACAACAGATCTCTAGTCGTCGGGTAGATAGTGTTTGAGCGGTGCCCGTATTTCACAAGTTGGGTATACGTCCATGCATTCTCTCTTAACTCTGGAACGGTCTCGCAACAGACCAGTGTGAGGAGGCGCAGAAATTACAGCGTTACTTAAAAACTATGTACTCTAGCTAAAGAAGTATTTATGATATAACGTTGAAACTTTATAGCTTTTCTAACGATCAAGGGAGAACATTGTGATAGATTGGAATTATATCCATAATGTAACCTTTTTAAATTTAAAACTATATTTGAGTAACAAATACGATAAACATTTTCACCTTTAATTACGTTTCTTTTATATTTATTACTTTGTTTAATATCATAGTTTTGGAAAGTAAAATTTATTTGCTTAGTTTTAGATAATCTTTTAATCAATTAAGCTCGTTTTCAGAAGTTACGAAATATAAAAGGAAAGCAGCCACCAAATCCAAGATGGAGGATTTTCAACATCATATGACGCCATAACATAAATCACTAATACCTTTTGATTGGCAGTGGAGCAACTAAGCACAGTATACTGCTGTATATGGCAATCAAGCACAGTATACTGCTGTATAAAACAATCGAGCACAGTTTACTGCTGCATATGGCAATCAAACACAGTACACTACTGTATATAACAATCGAGCACAGTATACTGCTGTATATAACAATCGAGCACAGTATACTGCTGTATATGACAATTGAGTACAGTATATTTCTGTATATGAATTATGACAATAGAGCACAGTATACTGCTATATATGACAATCGAACACAGTATATTGCTGTATATGACAATCGAGTATATGTCCATTGAACACAGTTGGAATATTCATGTACCTGGTGAGATGGGCTCTGTACAGATCCGTTTACAGCCGTCAGTGCAACACAATCTCTCTCCAGTGCAGTTCTTGTGGGTGTCACACTCATTAGACATGTTGATGGGACACGTAACAGTTTCCTTAGAAACTCGTGGGCAAAATACTGGATCTAAAATAACAAAGGATGGGATAGGACATACGATTAGTTGGAAGAGACGACAAGATGCAAGATCATAGCATAAGATTAGGGGAAGAAATAGAAGGGATGGAAAGGGAGAAGGAAAAAAAGAGAAGAGAAGGGAAAAGAAGATAAGATAAGAGAATGAAAGGGAATTACGGAAGAGAAGAGAAGAGAAGAGAAGAAAAGAGAAGA
>JANVCK010102545.1:0-11769 GCA_026546655.1 Epizoanthus illoricatus
CGTGCCATAAATTTGGTACGGGTACCACTTTTATCCGATCCGTACCAAAAATCCAGTGTAGTGTAAATGGGGCTTAAGTATTCAGTCTCGTACACGATGTGGACTCAGTAATGGAATAAGATCTAACATTGAGAGTCTTTTTATACAGATAAAATAAACTGCGCGAGTGGATCTGAAGGGCGACTACGTCCTGTATCAAATGGAAACTGGAACTGAGAAAGGCATCCAAAAAATTACTGAATCTAAAAACACTTGATCCTTTCGGTTCCTTTGATTTATTGACCAACTCCGGGAAGATGCTGAGTTCCGGCTCCATTTAAAGTTAAGTCTTCCTTCTCTAGCTTTATCTCGGCTTGTTAGGAAACCAGTCACCAGTTTCCGATAAGACTAAGCTAAGTTATAAATATTTCAATGCAAATAATCGAAATTATACGTGTACAAATTACATTACTGATAAGCCTGTGTTTTGTCTTTCAACCAAAAATGGAACTCTCACGCATTATCGCTTACGCTCATCAGTGAATTGAAGGACCGAAGGCCAATTTCTGGATTATAAACAGCACGTACCATATTATACAGGACAAGCGCTTCAGTTAATATAAATGTGCTAAATAACTAAACTTAAATTAAGGTTAAAGCTTAAAAAATTAGATACATTATTTAAGATTTTAATCTGTTCTTTTTTTCCTAAATATTCATCAAGCGCTTTCTCGTTTCTTGGATCAGATGTCGTTACTAGGAAAATGCACAAACACTAGTCATTAGTAACTAACTGGAAACACTGCATCATGGAAGTGGCTACAATCGATAGTTTATTATTATTTTTACCGTGTCCTCGTTTGAGCGACTTTGGTTACAACAACGGCATTTGTTACAATACATAGTTATGAATCAATAAAGATATGATAATATACCAATAAGAATACAACAATTAATATAAACGAAAAAAATCGATATATACAGAGTTGTAACGGGTGTTATATTAAACGAATCATGACAAAGCTTGGAGACTCCGGTAACTCTGAATTACGGTCAAATATTTTATGTTTTAGCGACTGAATCACGTAGTTTATTTCACGGATCACGGGTTTGATTTTTAAAACTTTGATAACGGATCACGCAAAACTCTTTTAACACCTGTACCATATTAGAAAGGACAAGCACTTCACTCTTCAGTTACTATAAATGTGAGAAATAGCTAAAATTAGACTAAAGCATCAAAAAAATTGATAATAAGACTTTAATAACACTAAAAGGGGATACCTAATCCAAACTTTGATTGAAAGACACATACTACTTGAGAAAAATGTTAAAAATTACCGCTCCCTTGTACGTTTTTGTAAAAATGGTATAGGGTTTGTAGTTTTTAATAGTTTGTTCCCTTCTAAATATAAACAAGCGCTTTCTTGTTTCGTTGGACGAGATGTCGTGACTAGGAAAATGCACAAACACTAGTCATTTATAGTAACTAACTGGAAACACTGCATCATGGAGGCGGCTGCAATCGATATACAGAGTTGTAAGGGGGGTATAACGAATCATGACAAAGCTTGGAGAATCCGATATAACTCTGAATTACGAATCGCGTACTTTATTTCGTCAATAACGCATTACGTTGTTCCTTCGATCACGAATCATGAGTTTAATTCTTGTCCCTTTCAATTTCACGGATCACGTACTTGATTTCTAAAACCTTGATAACGGATCACCTAAAAATTATTTTAATATTTACCTGTACCGTATTAAGCAGCCAACAGGTCAAGCACTGCACTCTTCAGTTACTATGAACGTAGGAAATAGCTAGAATCTAAAGCATTTTCAAATTTTAAAAAAGTTGATTATAACCATAATACTTTATAACATTGATTAAAAGCGGCATACTACTTGGGAAAAAAATGCTGAAAATTACCACTACCTTATAATAAAAGGGCAGGTTTTGTGGATTTCATTAAGTTATTTTACCACCCTTAATATACTGCAGTGGTCCTCCGTCCCACACTCTGATTTGTATTACGAACGCATCAGTTTTGTTCCTGGGGTATTGCAGTATATACCGATGTTCTTGTTGTATTCTAGAACAAGTTGAAATAAAGTTGTCAGTATTACGCAAATGCACAATAGCGACTGCCTTTGATATTTTGAATCACTGAATTATTAAAAGGCAAAATGTAAGAAATCATTTGAAACATTAATGACCATTTAATGATGACAGACATCACTATTTTGACAGACACTCCTTTTTATAAGAACATCTATATATTTGGGCTGAGGCTGAACGTTCTTATTTTTTGGAGGATTTAAGCCTCAAATGTTCTTAAAATGTTCCTAATTGTTTTTCATTTTGGAGATGGTCAATTACTGTTTTCCATTTTCATGGTGTCAATTGACAAAGCAAGTGACTAGTTGACGGAAAAAGTTAACCAACAACCGCGTTAAGCTGTTTTATGTGCCAGCTTACAAAGTATACAGTCTAGATGTCGCGCCGGTGGTCTCTCGGCTGTTTTGGCTACAAGAAAAACCTCACACATAGGGGCTTATATATTTTTATATTAATCAATTTTTTTTCTCAAACAAAGAACCTATGTAGTAAATAGTTACTTTACAGTAAGAATTACTTCCATTTTCTATTAAAAAACCCTAAAAGTTCTTTGACTGAGGTATGTTCTTAATAGCATGTTCTTGAATTTGGGGCCTTTCTCAGCTTCAACGTTTTTGAAATTGTTATAAAAATGGTTCTTATAAATAAAAAAAAGAGTGTACTGGTTTATACAAAAAAGGGAAAACAAATTCATAAGAAGCAAAGGAGACAAAAAACACATTATTCTTGACACAGCGTCAAGTCAGTACATTTAAAAATTCTTTCATAATTCAGTGCGATTCACAATGCAGGGATTCATCATTGCAAAATGGTAAACATGACCGGAATTTCAAAATAAATGAAGCACTGGATTAAATAAAAAGGTATTTGTGAATAGGAAATGGTATGATCCAAATGTTTTGATGAAACCAGCAGTATAATAAAGCCATGCCAGTGTAAGAACGTAACAGCTCAATTTTCAACAGAGCCTTCCGCAGTGCCCTGACACATGACATTATTGAATTCAGTGAAAATAAGCTTTCCGCATTCCCGAAAGTTTTCTCTGGCCATAATCAATTCTATAGCCTCCTAAACTATTTTAATCGCGCTTAAAAACACAGCGGAACTAGATCTCGAATTTCTTGAAATGAAATTACTGTCATTTGTGTCGCTCACTGTCAAAATATACATGTACAGCACAAGCGATTGTACGATTCATGATACCTCTGTGACAAATTGACAACCAAAGGGTTGCAAAAAAGCGAAGACGAATACTTCTGAACCGAACGTTAGCAATACCATAACCAACATATCTTTTTTATGTCATGTTAGAAACATGAGGATATTTTTCTGAGATATGCATTAGAAGGAAAGAGGTCAAGTGAGGGAAATTTCGAAAACACTCGGCGTCATTTTGGTATTTGACGGTATAAAAGAAAATGCACTTAGGGTTTCAGGATGATTACCGGATAGCAGACCCTTAACCTCTCAGCAGACAATTATGTATCACTATCAGCCCCTTGCAGGACATAATATACATTAAAAAGAACTGAAATTCTCCGTTTACGCTTGACTGTTAATTGACAAGGCTACAACCGTAAGTTTGGTGTACGTATGTTCGAGTTATTGAAAGTGTTTGTCAGTTCATTGGGAGCTCGGTGTTTCACTCTACCCTGTTGTAAAGAATCGGAGTGGGCGCTTATATATATTGTTGTAAAATAGGGTAGATACAACGCGCGCTCTGATTGGCTAACAGATGGCAAAAAGAATGTTTATATCAGAGGATAAAGACACTCGTTTTAACTTTGTCTTGTTCCTATGTTATAAAAGCAATTTAAAACGGCTGCTTGCGTCAATAAACTTCGATATAAACACGCCGAAAGTTGTAGAGCACTCGAGAAGCAAGAGAAACACTCGGCTTCGCCTCCTGTTCCTCTTAAACTTCTCTCGTGCTCTACAACTTTCTGCGTGTCTATATCACAGTTTATAGACACTCGCAGCCGTTTTATATTGCTCAATGATAAACCGAGGACGTTTGAGGGTGTCACCCTTTCTGATTTTTAAAAACGTTTAATAGTTGAATAAAGTTTCGTATCTATGGCAACAAACTAAGAACTGCACGAACACCATAAAAATTTGCGGAAACGTGTAATTTTGAAAACAAGGTGATCCTTTACGTTATAATATACTCACAGGCATGACTGTGAGCTAGACTGTTGGTTATGTTTGCGACTGTGATTGTGTTATAGTTTTACCACAGAAAAGGATTTTTGGTTCCAAAATACAACGCTCCATTAAAAAATCCGAGTCAAAACTACAAGATAAACTGAAACCGCATAGACTTTGTTGACATGCCTGAATTGGAGGTGTTGTTGTAATTACCATTTGGCATTTGCCACGCAACATGTTAGAACAATCCAGCTCACACTTGGTATCATGAAACATGAAATTTGGCTTACGGTTTTGAAATTTTGCACAGCTGTTAATGCGCAAGTTCAACATGATTTTGGTATTTGATAGTGAGTGCTAATTAGCTATGATGTCATAGAAATACGTTTCTGGCTGTCAGTAGAACTCAAATATTTTTATGTACAATACAAGTTTTGGAACGACAGTTTCGGAAGTTGTTTTATTGCTCTCTTATAATCAGAAAGAGAAAACTATACAGTTGCCATGGCAACGGAATAAAAATCGCTGTAATCCCCTGTATGTCCTCCAGCTTTGGACTGATAAACAACAAAAAATGGCACAAATCCTCCACGGCAGGAAACACGGCAACACCATAAAAACGGTAAAGTTGTTGCAAAAAAAGTAATAATTAGGTCACACTTAATTTGCAGCACAGCTCTGTTGTGTGTATTTATTTTAGTCGCGTGGATCAAGCTGAATAAATAAACAAATTATTTAAGTAATTCTTTTTTGGCATTTTTCCAAAATGCTTTTTTACATTTTTCAAGAACGTTTTTCTCAAAGTGTTAATTAATTTAGGTGACTTAAACCGGAACACTGAATGTTTTTTTAAAAAAAATCATTACGTATGACCGAAATTAAGGAAATCGCAAAATTTACTAATTGCACTTCCAATATTTGGTTACCATGACAACCATGGACATTTACTTGACACCACATGCGTTTAGAAAAATTCCCTGACAACATTTCAGGTTAAGAAAAGCTGTGAAACTCAAAACCCATCTAGAGTTTTTTTGTTTTGTTTTGTTTTCTAAATAACTAAGCTCCTCGCCCCCGTCCAGATAGGGTTTATAAAGTGCAATTTGTTAAAACAGTGATTTTGTTCTACTCTAAGGTTTTTATGACCTGAAATTTTTGCCTTTTGACCAATTACCAAAAACTGTTTAGCAACTGTAGCCACTGGATAATAGGCGCGTAGTTTAACACTAATTAGATGACGTCAGCATTGATGATGTCACTGGAAAAATTATGCAATTAGGATTTTTTTCCTTTTAGTTATGTCGTAGTTTTAGTCTAAAATGTTGTTTTCTTACTATTTCTAGAAATATTCTTGAAAGTTAGTAAAAAAAATCAAAAATCCAAGATGGCGGCCAAGATGGCGGATCTTGGTTTGGAACACCTGTCGCCATAGCAACACTAAACATAATTAGTATATAGTGTACTAATTTCATGACAAATGGCATGTTTTAATTCTCATCCGTTTTCAAATTCTCGGGAAGTTCCAAATAACACCTCCCCCGCACTTATCTTATTCGGGCCTTTGTGTTACTCACAATGGCTTATGGTTATGCAAAGGCACGGACGCCTGATCAGTAAACGAGGACAGCCAGTTTCAGAATACAGCATGCCTGTAACAACTGAACAAGTAAACAATAACGTAAAGCCCGTTGTTTGTGCGAAATATGTCATCCTTAGTGCTAGGGAATGCAAAGAGGAGAGCCTCTTCGTTAAATTATTTCAGTATTTGACACAACTATCCTACACCTCCGTTGAAATGTGTTTTAAATAAATTGACTGAACAATGTCATCAAGAAAATTCTAGTTTTCTATTCCAAATTAAACGCACTAAGAAAGCCAAATTAGGGAATACAATGCTGAAAAACACAACACAGCAAGTTTCTCTGTTGTCACAACTCGCTTTCGCCCTACAAACTATATACGCTTATTATATCATCCCCTACGGCCCTTTTTCCTGCATTTCAGACATCTGGACAGTAGAATAACCGATAAGTGCTGACAGTTTAATATGATAGGGACCCACGACAGCACAGTCTTTTGTGAGGATACCGATACCCGGAGGAACTCACAAATCAACTACAGAAATAACGCACAAAACCGATGGTGGAACTGATTATGAACCACTGGAGGTCTCTTGTATATTATTAATCAGCCACCCAATCAATTAAAACATCATTTAAGAAATAATAATAATTCTAGTTTTTTGATCAAATTAAAAAGATCATTAACATCTTAACACTTGTCATTTCACACGCGTCCTCACAGATTAAAATAGAGAAAACACTCAACACTATAATCCTGCACTTGTACTGTTAAGTTACATGAACAACAAAGATACCGAATATATATAAATATAAAGATCTTTTTCTATGAAATATCAACTCTTGTGGAAACTCAAGTTCAGGCACTAATTTTCTAATTATCTTTTATTGATAGTTTATCACGATCAGTATATCTGTTAACACATTTTATCATGTCAATTTTATGAAGGCAGAAGCACTGATTTTGAGATAACAGCCTAAAGACTGGCAATGTTCATTGTTCGGGCCGCCAGTCCACTTTGCTTCGCATATCAGTTAACTCATATAAGTCCCTGTTATATATTTTGCCTTTTGGAACACTTGGCATTTGATTACATCTTCTGAATTGTACTGCTTCACGTGCTATTGAAATTCATTGCCGTGGAGATTCTGTACTGAACACAAATCAATAAAAAACAAGCTCAGCAAAAACCAAGTAAAGTACACGTAGAATAGAGAAACCTTGGATATGATCAAATATCTTACACACAAAATTAAAAACATGGGAATATGCCAAAAGTTGGTTGGTTTTACACTAGTTGATAGACAGCTTTTAGTTTGATACATGATATGTATAAAATTAACTGATTTCCAAAGTTTATAAGAGTCAAGTGCCAGCAGTGAATAATTAACATGTCCCGCTATGTTTCGTGAGCGGTACGACTCGCATGCACTGAACAGATGGAACAAATTGGCGGATCGGCACTGTATAATAATGACAAATAAAACTCGCCGTGGGAAAGTTGTCAAAAACATAGGATCAGATTATTACATCTGTCTCAATTGTAACATATTGTTTTTATAATCCACTGGCAAATCATGCCATAAAAGTACGTTGATAATACTTCATATTTCCATTGTTTGCTAATCTATCATTAGTATCTAAATGGTTCAAGGGTCACTGGGTACTTTTCATGGCTATTTCTTCTTACTATGTCCAAACGATATTTGTTTCTTGCTCTGAATTAAATCAAAAGTAATTTAATAATTCAACATATGTGGCCAGACATTCAAACTAAAATAAATAATTCGTTCGAAGGATAATTTCCCGGTTAGTTTCTGTGCTACAGACCAAATGAATCAGCTGCACCGGATTCATGTCGCGTGCGTAAACTAAACAGACTGCACGCTAACTGAATGTCTGTGTAGTTCAGGTAGTCTCTTAAAAGGTGGTTTCTCCATGCTTGTCTTCTGAATAAAATGCCGCATGGCTGAAGTGAAGATACAATGACAGAAGAATCCATGAAGAAGTTTAAATCTGCAATTATGATATATCGAATACTGATGCGCTGGATCTCCGTTTATTTACAGAAAAATATACTTCAATTACTGTAAGTGAAAGAAAGAGAGAAAGAAAGGAAATGATGATGACCAGTACTGGTTGAAAACGTTTGTTTTTAACAGGTTCAATAATTTTATATATACCATTTATATGTTTTAAAGAAAAGAAAGATACGAAGAAATGAAATGAAATAACAGAGAAGTATAACCGGTCAAACGGATTTTGTTTGTCGGATGGACTTGAAATTTCGAGCAGCTTCATAAACATCAAATTTACCCACGCACAAGAATCAAAAGGCCCACGCGCTTGTCACTATAACAGGAGTCATATCTTATTACTGTGCATCTATTTTAACGTCGAGTTTCTGAAAAACTGGCCAAACATACGGAATAAACCGATACCGCGTTGTTTTAAAACTCAAAAGTCCCACATAGAAACTTGTTGTTTTGTTGTTGTGACCAGTGTGTTCAGTTTTACCGTACCATACCACACCATGCCACACCATACAGCACACTATACCACACCCCACCATACTATACTATATCATACCACACCATACCATACTATACCAAACCATACCACAACATACTATACCACACCATACCATACAGCATACTATACCGCATCACACCATACCACGCCCTACTATACCAAACCATACCACACCATACCATATCATACCATACCATACCATATACCATACCATACCACATCACACCATACCGCACCATACCATACTATACCAAACCATACCACACCATGCCATCCATACCATGCAATGCCATACCACACCACACCATACCACACCACACCATACCATACCACACCACACCATACCATACCACACCACACCATACCATACCATACCACACCCTACTATATACCATATACCATACCACATTTGAAATAAACTAGATATAACGCGCGCTTTGAATGGTTGAAAACCGTTTACCATAACTCGATGGAAAACATGGCTGCGCTTATTTAATAAAGCTATTTCTTGTTCTCCCAAACTTGCACTCGTGTTACCATAACCCGATGGAAAACACGGAAATGTTTTCTATCTACAGCCATAGCTGGTGACATTGCTCAACAATAACATACACTATTTTTATCTATTGCAGACCTGTGGCTACCTGCAAGCAGCTTCTGTGCGAATGGCCTTCTTACCAACGCCTTTGGTAGCAATGGACTTGCAAATAACAGTGGCTACTGTGTGCACATAGACGAGCCCTACTTACAGACAATATTTTTCGACAACAGCTGTAACAGTGGATATTCACAATTTATTGGTTCGCCGTTCTTAGACTTCGAAAATCTTTGAGCTGTCAGCGCTTGACGAGTAAAAATCTAGAAGCAATACGCTAACTTAGGAAGGAACCACAGACACACTTTCGTCCAAGCTCGGTGGTATTTTCCTTGTATATACTAAATGCATCTTCGAACTCAACGAAAAACTACTCAGTCGGTGTGAAACAATTGTTCGCAGGTGGTTTATTCGTTGCCACAACACTCAAAGTTGCAAAGTCAATCTACTGCTTTGCACTTTTGCGATCCTGCAATAATTCTATGCAAAGCCACAAATAATCCATTTGAAAACAAATGGATATCGCAAAGGTTTCTTTCTGGCCTTTTTGGTTGCACATTTTTCGTCGAGGAATTAAACGTGCAATTGTGGAACTGAAATAGGAATGGTGTTGCAAGCAGAAGAACCTCATTTCCGTTTCAGTTTCTAATTAGAAGATTCATTTCTTGTTGGTAATGAATATTCTTCGTAAACTATGTAACAAAATTCAGATGACATTTTCCCAGTTGACACAAAATCGTATTGATTTAGTAATGCATGAAATGGGAGAACAATAGCATTAGCTAAGTTGATCAGTTATATTGATCTTCACAATTGATTTACTAGTATTCTAAATTAAATTAATTCAGTTTTTTAAAAACATGTTTGTATAATAAGCGGAAGTCCCGTAGTGATAGTTTGACCCGTGCAGCGTCTCTAGTGTGAGGCAGTACATTGATTACGTAATTACTAGTTTCTTTTTCCTGAATGCCTGTGGTCTCTGAGGAAGGATAATGCTATTCGTAGAGAAACCTCTGGAAAACAAATAGAACCGTTTAGATAGGGCGATTATCTTGAATAACTGGTACCCTGGGACGCCTGTGTAAGCATGTTTGTGATAAATGAACACTATTTGGGCCCTTCAGCATCCCATAATATCACTTATCCAAGACAGTGGCTGCCGTATATTATTTGAACCACACGTAGCCCACACAAAGTAACCTGGGTGCCTCCTTTTCGGCTTGTTCCATCTTAGAACATATTTATTTGGCTTCATGAAACCAAACAACAAAGAAAAACAAAAATCACAGAAAAATTCCTCCCTAAACTGAAACATTTGCGATAATGGGCAATTTCAATTACGTGACTGCGTTTATTACACAAACGTAAAACGAACTTTCGGTAACCGAAATGCAAAACTTAGTAGAACGCGATATTAAGAAAGCAAACATTTGTATATTTCGCTTAATGTGGTTTTGTTTCCCCAGTGGAAACGGCTGCCGGTCAGCACAAACCTGAGATCCGCTGGAATTAGATATAGTTTATGATAAGCACGACTTGTACGTTCAGTGCATAGACAGCTGTTGAGGGGAACACGTTTACCGTCACAACCCGCACGTGAGCGAATTCCTGGTGATCCCCGGTGGTCTCTGGTGATCCGTGGTGATCCCCGATGGTTGCTGGTGATCTTCACTGGATTTTTGGTACGGCTCGGCTAAAGTGCCAATTTTACCCGTGCTCGGACTACATAACTAGGTACCATTTTTATCCGAGACGTACCAAAATTCCAGTGTAGTGTAAAAGGGCCTAGACAAACAATGCATCCGTTAAACTGTTCCACGATGGATTTGGAATTTGGCCCTCATAATCGAATGTGCTGGGAGTAGAGCCCACACCGAGAAACAAACAGCATTCAAACAACATGTAAACAGGTCCTTCAAGCATAAGATTAAGGCTAGTCTTGGAATTAGCTGTCAGTGTAAACGGGTTCTTGCACTCGAATCGTAACACACCAGGAAACTACCAGTACTTCGTTCTCTAAGGGCGCTTTCCATTTTGCCGGGTCTGGCCGGCCCGAGAGAACTTTTGTCCTGCCAAAGTCATTGCATTCTTGCCCCCCTGGCCGTCCGGAACGGCCAGAACCAGTTCCGACAGTTGTCGCGTTCCATTTGATAACTGATCGGTCGGGACGGCTTGAACCCACAAATGGAAAGCGCCCTAAGTTTAGTGGGGTATGATGTATGACCTCTGACCCGTAGGCGCTTTATGTTTCATAGTTGAAAAGCGCTTTATACATGTACGCAAAGTAACAGATCGAGAAAAATAGATCATTTGTAGCACATCCAGACTATAGCACAGATTATACAAGCAAGCAGTTTCATGGAATACTGTGTAGATATATCTCGTAGCCGTGTACGCACAGGCGCACGTTAATACACCAAAGAACTCCTTTCGAATAGTTCAACTTTCGAAATAAAATAATAAAGTTGCAAACAATTACGTTTGTCCCGTTGTTCTTCATTGTCACAGTGTGTCGAGTACGTTCGCTATCCGCAGAATGACTATGCAAGAGAGACCATGAAACCTGCAAAATGTAATTGCTGCACTGCTAAAATGCTATATGATACCGATATTAAGACCCCCGGATATTAAGTCCCCCGGATAGCGCGTATATTATTAAGATCCCCGGATGATAAGTCCCCCAATAAACCCCACAACTTCAGACGCAAAAGCACTTACGAAAAAATGGGGGGGGGGGGGGGGGGGGGGGGGGGCGGGGGCGGCGGCCGCCGCGGGGCGGCGACCGCACCGGCGGCAGGGGGGGGGAGGGAGGGGC
>JANVCK010102656.1:0-11768 GCA_026546655.1 Epizoanthus illoricatus
GTTAGATAAAACAAAGTTAATAAACAGCGCCGTATAGTATTGGTATTTCGTTGCTTTTTCATATTCGGCCAAAATCACAAAATTGTAGAAATTTGATTGAGAGCTCTTACAGACTCACACCTCTGGATGGGTGTATGGATGTATGCATGTATGCATGTATGCGTGCATGTATGCATTTATGCATGTATGTATGTATGTATGCATGCATGCATGTATGTATGTATGTATGTATGTAGGTTGGTAGGTAGGTAGGTAGGTATGTAGAAGCTCACCTGTACTGCTTCCGATTGCAAACTTTCCTAGATCATTTCCTGCAGTAACATTGTACACAACCTCTCCGTTGGATCCATAATCCTTGTCGGTCGCAGATAGCTCCTTCACTATTGTTCCAATAGCTACATTCTCATCTACTGTGACGTGATATATAGATGAATTGAAATCTGGGGCATTATCATTGATGTCCTCTATTGATACATCTATGACAACTGGGACTGAACTGAGCCTTGGATTACCGTTGTCAGTGGCTTGACAGCGCAATTTGTAGTTTCGAACAGTCTCTGCGTCCAGATTTGTTTTGGTTGTGATCAAACCCGTGTTAGAATCAATACGGAACGTGTTTGGAACGCTTTGATAAGAGCAACTGAAAGATATTTGAGCATTTATACCAATATCCTTGTCCGTGGCGTTGAGTTGGGCTACAGTAGTTCCATTTACTGCATCTTCGCTGATGCTAACTGATAGCGACCTGGGAATAATTACAGGTGGATTATCATTAACATCGAGAACGGTCACAGTTACGTTAGCATACGCATCACGGGCAGGTGAGCCACCGTCCATCGCTTTCACCTTAAGCATGTACTTGTCCTTCAATTCTCTGTCTAACACATCGGCCGTAGAGATAACCCCAGATGTTGGATCGATGTTGAATTTGTTGCTGAAGCTTCCAGGCTCTATTGAGTAACTGATTCTGCCGAAGTCGTCAGTATCGGTAGCACTAACTTTCTCTACAGATGTTAATGTGTTGGAATTTTCCTTCACTGTGGCGCTATAATGACTCTTTGTAAACCGAGGGGTACCATCGTTCATATTCACAACATTGATCGTAACTTGAGCGGTATCGCTGTATTTTGTATCAGAGGCTCTTACAGTCAAAGTGTATGAAGGCGTTTTCTCGAAGTCCAGGGGTGCTGTGGTAGATATCAGGCCAGAACTGGAATCAATCTGGAAGTGCCTGAAGCCATTGCCACTTGCAATACTATACGAAACGATCGCGTTGGAGCCAATATCAGCGTCTGTGGCCGTAACATTGATAACCCTGTAGTTCTTGTTCTTGTTTTCTTCAACGGATGCTGTGGGTAGTAGAGTAAAAAAAATATAGAACAAACAATAGTACTGAGCATGTGAAGCTGTAATGAACAAGCCATTGATACAACTTCTTTAATTATTTTCAGATCAATTTAAAGTAGATAAAAAAGCTAAGAATTGATAAAACCCGAACGTTTTCCACATTAGGTGATCATTAGGGGATCCAATTTAGCAAAAATTATTTTAGATAAATTTATTTCATAACTTTTTATCGGGTGAAGGAACGACTAATTAATTCCTACACCCTTTTTATATGGATATAATATTGTATTTCTTGTCTGTAGAAAATAAAATTCGGATGAACTGTTGAACAAGCTGAGAAACAGCTTCATCTCAATAATGCCCTAGAAAGACTGCAGTTACTAGTTTATCAGGAGAATAAAAACTTACACAAAAAATGGTGCATCTAGACATAACAGAGTTACACGAACGAATAAAGATGGCAGGATAATAATAATAATAAAAATAATAATGATCATAATACTAATAGTAACAATGATAAAGAAGAAGAAGAAGAAGAAGAAGAAGAAGAAGAAGAAGAAGAAGAAGAAGAATAGAAAAATAAGTAAGTCAGAATTGTTTGAAAATGATTTAGCTCTGATGAGAGAGCACGCGTTCGTTCCAAATGAACACGCACGAACATTACCAATAAACCTAAACCTAAAGTTAGTCTTGGTTGAGGCGCTTGAAGTGAAACTCAATTCTAATCTGTTGAACAGCCTGATGTTCATTTGTAATGGATTTTTTTAGTAGAACGTGACTTATTTTGTTCTCTGTTTCCGAACACCACCAAGCCCGTTTCACCGCCAAACCCGGCAAACTCGTGCATCGCTCACCAAGAGACGAGTTCAAAAGGCTTCTCTATATTAGCTACATCTACATCCCATTAGCTACTAAGAAAGTTTAACAAATACATTTCATTCAGGTGCGGATAAATAGCCTTATTTTCTTTTTCTATTGTATGTCTTCAATTCTTGACTGTTGACACACTAGTATAAGTATATTAACATGGGTTTTTTTAATTTGGGGTAATTGGATTGGTTAAACCTCAGACACGTCCATTTTATAATGGTAAGGTTTTGACGTTTATCAAATCAGCTGGTATGTCTTAACAAACTATAGGAATATCATCCTGGAACTAAACGATTTTTTTTATCTATCCTCAACTCTTGATTCCAGAGACCTGCATGACTTACCTTCATATTTATTTTTTCCAAAAATTGGGGGATTATCGTTGACATCATTCACTTTAACAAGGAAGACTTTCTTAGATGATAAGGCTGGTGTCCCTTTGTCTGTCGCCTTCACAGTCAAACTGTACGAGTCTGCTTTCTCTCTGTCGACATTTCCCTTTACAGTTATCTTACCATTGTCCCCGTTTATTTGAAACGCGCCATCTTTATTGCCTTTACTAATACTGAACGTAAACTGGCCATTAGATCCAACATCTTCGTCAGTTGCACTTACAACGCCAACTTCGATTCCAGACGCGGAATTTTCAGTCACCATGAATGGACCAGTCTGGCTATTGATATCAGGCGCGTTGTCGTTTTCGTCACCAACTGTTACTCGCGCTTCGATCTCCACGTATTTAGGTGGGCTGGCCGAGTCCGATGCTCGGATTGTCATGACGTACGAGCTTCTGGACTCTCTGTTAAGTATCTGGATAACTTTAACTGCCCCTGTTCATCATAAGAGAAACGTAAGATACTGCAAAGCTCCGTTTATAAGACACTGCCTGTAGTATTGTTTAGAGCAGATTTCGCATGAGTATCGCATATGTTATATCTTGTCTTTGTAATGTCTTTATTTTTTTAATCCATTGGTTCATCATTTTATTTCCAGTGGATCACGAAAGGAAGCAATAACACTATTGTTCCTTATCCATTCACATTTAATGACAAGATATTACAAGATAACACATACGTGCGTGCGTGCACTGCATTTTGGCGCCACAAACTTGCGATGCGCGCTATTTTTCCGCCATTTTATAGCCACCTCAGTCATTGGCTGAATGTACTGCCAAACGTCTTTTCTTTTGGTTACTCGACACTCATGCAAAACACTCGCTATAAAAACGTCCGTGACCTGTAATAAACAACACAAAAAGTTGCAGAGCATTATGGAAAGCATGAGGAAGCTCTGTGTGTTTTCATGTCTCTAGAGAGCTTTAAAATCCAAGATCAGCTGATAATTTCGAAAGAAAAGTAATTAAGGAAATTCTGAATGGATCCATTTCCTGCCCCATATGTGAGTGATGAAAACGAAGATGTGTGGACCCTTCTCAAAAACGTCAAAAGATTTAAAGTGCCTAAGTGTGGCAGGCAGACTGTTCCACAACTTAGGTGAGCAGCTGCAGTGAAGGCCTTGTCTTCACGTGCACGTAAACTTGGTGCTGTCACACGTCAAAACACACCTACTCACGTAGAAAATGGGAGGTGCTGAAAGGCAACGCGCCAAAATTCAGGTCATTGTAATTACTTCTGCCATTCGCTGGAAAAATTTACGCGGTGCTTAATCTCTCTATTATGATGCCACAACTTCATAAAATGAACTAAGTAACAATTTCTTGCATATATACTGCAATGCCGAAAGCAGACATACCTGTACTGGAGTCAATTAAGAACGTGCCGTTGTCTCCAGATCTGATGCTATATTGTACGCGACCGTTTTCACCTTCATCTGGGTCCGTAGCTCGCACACTGAACACTGTTGTTCCATTTGCAATATTTTCCATAATCTGAACGTTATAGGCAGACTCGGTGAATGTGGGACTGTTGTCATTTTGATCGAGAACAGTAATTTTGACTTCCACAACAGACGACAAAGAAGGACTTCCATGATCCTTTGCGGTCACCTTCAAGCTGTATGATGGCACTTGCTCACGATCTAATTTATCAGTGGTTGTGATTAAACCAGTATTGGGGTTAATAGCAAACTTGCTGACATCACCAGAAGTTATCGAGTAGCTGATGTCAGCGTTTGTGCCTAAATCGCGGTCCGTAGCCGAAACTTTGACGACACTGTGACCTATGGAAAAGAGGATAAAATAACAGTCAACGATGAGTTTCACAACCCAAGATAGTTTTATTAATCATTCGGATAGGAAAAATGTACAAGGATTTACATCACTCATAGAATCGAGTAGAATCGGTTGGTAAACGACTTGTTATTGAGTAACACAAACCTTATTAAATAACAATTTATAGATTGTGTATCATCAAGTTAAAATGTACTTCAGATAAAAAATTGTTATAAAGGTAAAAAACGACAAATGTTTTCGATAATGACCTCATGATGATAACAATGATCGAAAACGTTTGTGGTTTTTAACTTTATAACCAATTTTTATCTCAAGTACATTACAGATTACAGTAATGATATTGTTACCTTTATTTAGATTCTCAGCGATGCTCTTAGCGTAGCTTGGTTGTCCAAACTTAGGAGAGTTATCGTTCACATCTCTTATTATCAATGAAAGATTTTGCTTTGTGAAATGATTGTTGGGGTCTGTTGCCATGACGACCAGTGAGTAAATGTCAGTTCTTTCCCTATCAAGTTTCTTAGTGACTTCTATTATTCCATCATTATGTCGAATTGTGAAGTCACCTGCTGCATTACCAGCAGTAAAGTTGAAATACAGCTGATCTCCATCAGCGTCCGTGGTGTTAAACTTCACCACCTTAGTATTAATAGCAATATCCTCATATATTTCAATTTCCTGTGAATCTGGTAATCTTGGAGGATTGTCATTCACGTTAGTGACGTTTACATTCACGTTAGCAGATGCACTTTTTGAAGGATTTCCACCATCAGTAGCGGTGACTTGGAGCTTATAAGAACTGATTTTCTCGTAGTCCAGTGCTTTGGCAGTCACAATAAAACCCTTCGAGTCGATGGAAAAGTCTGCGTTATCAGAACCCGACAAAGAATATGTCAGTTGGCCGTTTGTTCCCTCGTCAATATCGCTAGCCAATACCTGAAAAAGAAATATGGAAAAATTAATTACCCGAAAATAGGACAATGTCCTGAGAATGCTCTAGCTCTGTCTCTGTTCCTGTTTCGGTCTCTTTATTCTCTATCTCTGTCTCTCAGCTCTCAGTGTCTGTGTTTGTCTCTGTCTCTGAATCTGACTCTATCTCTGTGTTCGTGTTTGTCTTTGTTTCTGTCTCTATTGCTATTTCTGTCACTATCTACCTCTGTCAACTCTCTATCTCTGTGTTTGTCTCTGTCTCTGAATCTGACTCTATTTTTTTGTTGGTGTTCATTTCTGTCAACTTTCTATCTCTGTCTTTCTGTTTCTGTCTCTCTCAATTAAATAGACAGATAAATAAATAAGCAATAAATATATCAATAACTGATGATAATTAGAATTCCTAAAATATGAACAACTCGGAATTATCAGTTTGGCCCATTTCCTGGACTAGTTTTAGAATATTTTAAAATATTCATCTTACTTTCTTTATTTGCAGAACTGTGACTTAATACTTAATACTTATACTCCAGCTTATGATTTCAACTATTGTAAATCAAATAGATGCAAAATAATGTAACTCTTGCAAAACATCAAACGTTTAATTTCGTTTTTTTCCATGTGAACATGGAGACATTAACAATATTCATAGGAGTAGCTGCTGACCTGAAGCACCGTAGACCCAACAGAAGCGTCCTCTCGGATATCGCCACTGTACGGATTTTGGGAAAATATTGGCGAGTTGTCGTTGAAATCCCCTATTGTTATTACAACTCTGGCGGTTGCAAATTGTGAGGGATTCCCAGAATCCTTTGCTTGAATCTCCAATTGGTACAGAGCAGTTGTCTCACGGTCAAGGGCCTGGTTCACGGTGATGGCTCCAGTTGATGAATCAATGTTAAAACTAGAAGCACAAGAAAACAATTTTTTCAGTACGTATTTCATATATCTTGACACAAGTAATTTTCAGCATGGCAGAACATCATAGATCTATAAATTATGATACGATACAAGATATTTTATTTAAATTCGTGCAATTTTCGTCCCTATTTATTAAAATACCATAAAGTAGCCCTGGTAATGCTCCCTCGAACGGCTGAGGGTTGGCACCATATGACAGTCATTAGATGATGTCACCTTTCATAATTTATGCAGAATAAATTGTGCAAATTAGAACTTGCTTCAGAATTTTGGCAAATGTTCTAAAAATTATTGGTTTTGACTAAATATTTCAGCTATATATTATTTATTTTGTTAATTTTCCCCACAAGAATTTGTTTTTTAGCTCTTTCTATTTGTTTTGCAAAGAAATGGTCAATATTTCAAAAAGCGAAAAATCCAAGATGGCGCACGTTCATTTTGAAATGCTGTTACCATAGCATCACTCATTAAGCAAGGCGTGATTGTTACCATGGAAGAGCTAGGTCTAAGCTAACTACATGCCAAATACCAAGCACTTATCTTTATTCACATGCTTAGGCTAATATATTACAAAAATACCGTGGCCTTCCGAGGGTTAAGAAATAGGAAAAAACACAGTGTAGCGAAAGAAGGTCACGCAAATTGAACATTCGAGGACAAGAGTCGCGAATCGGGAACTGATGGTTAGTAGTCCAGAATTTCACGGAGAAAGCTATCTTCAACATATGTACATAAAGAACGCAATTCTAATTACCCATTTCCTATGTTGCCAGAAGAGATGGAGTATACCACGAGCCCGTTGGGACCGGCGTCACGGTCTGTAGCTTTCACGCTACCAACTGGGAAACCAGTGGATTTGTCTTCGCGTACTTTGAAGTTATATGGATCTTGCTCGAACCGTGGCTTGTTGTCATTCTCATCAAGGATCGTAATGTTGACAGTAGTTGTGTCAGAGAAGGGTTGAGCTGCGCTTCGCGAGGAAGTTGTGCGTGGGGCACCATCTGTCGCAGTCACCTTCAAGTTATACGCCGCTACGCTTTCTCGATCCAATGTCTTCTTTGTAGTGATTTCGCCAGTTCCCTAAACACACACAAAAAAACTTTTATTCAGTTTAGCAGCGTATTTGAGTTTTTAGTGCCAACAAGGAAATAAGCTAGTTTAACAATGTTGTCAAAACTTAGTAATTGACCAAAACGACCGATATGAAATGGTCTATTTTATTACATACAAGCATACTTTAGTTCCTCCCTTTAAGGCTATTAAGTAACTAATTACAAAGCAATTAATTGTAAAAATATGTCTTTTTTAAAATTTCTCTGTTTGAAAAGACTAGATTGGTAGCTTGCTCTTTCACTTCGAAAGAATCACAAACACACTCTTTTGATGTGTGATGTATACTGTTTTTCAAGCAAGGATCGCTTCATTTGTGTTCTATAATGAGTGTTCTATTTGGATCAACCGTTTTCGGTTGGCTGGGTTGGTTGGTTTTTCGTATGCTATAGGAAAAACCGTTTTTTGTTGTTTCTGTTGATTGTCTTTTTCAACCAACGCGAAATTCGGTTGAAAACGATGGATAGCGACCACAGACGCATTCGTGGGCACTGTTATGTGAGTACTGTCAACAGGTCTTCAACAAACAAACAAAGTGGTGGTTATTACGTGGAGAAAGCCTGGTAACGTCTTTCTCCAGGAGCTGCCTCGTTTCAACCGAAAACGGTTGGAAAGGTATTCTATTGCGACATCTTAACAAAACGAACCAAAACCAGTTTTGATTAAAACGGTTGATCCCAATAGAATATACTCTAAATCATCTTACCGAGTTGATATCGAAGGCATTCCCCACGTTGCCGCCAGTGATAGAATATGTGACTAGGCCATTCGCACCAGCATCCGGGTCATCGGCTATCACGTTGCAGATAGGAACGTTACTGGCCAAGTTCTCGCCAACTTGACATTTATACAAGGGTTTCCTGAACTTGGGCCCATTGTCGTTCTGGTCATCTATGATAATCGACACAGGAACGCTTGACGATTGTGATGGATTTCCTTGGTCCTTTGCAGTCATGGTCAACTGATAGGATGCGGTCGTTTCACGATCAGGGACTTTAGCTAAAGTTATCTTGCCGGTGTTGAAGTCTAAAGTAAACATTCCATCCTTGTCTCCAGACAAGGAATAGGTTACCAAACCACTGGGTCCCAAATCCTTATCATTGGCGCTGACTTTGCCAACCTGGAAACATGATTTGAAAATAATGTTTAGTTGGGAACGCAACAGTAAATGATATATGACAATTCTGCTGGAGACAGTATTGCACAAGACCGAATTACAAATTTTGTGGTTTTCTTTTTTATGTTGGATATTTGATAAATACAGTTAACCGTAATTAATAAGCCATTAGTTACAGTGGTGATGCTCTCTCTCTCTCTCCCCTCTTGAATAGACTAAATTAGAATTGACTGAGGTCTGGGCCAAAATGGAACTACTTATTTTCACAAATACATCTAAACGAAAGGACTGTTTTTCAAAATGCATGTAGCAAGACTTCTGTATCATATTGGTAGTACTAAGACAGATAAGATCTGTTTTAAAAGTAGCAATGTTCAGTGTATATCCAATCTCACCGATGTGGTTTTGGGAGAGTTCTCCTCCACATGGAACGTATAAGGATTCTTTGTGAATATAGGCTGGTTATCGTTTGCATCAGTGACAGTGATATCCACTTGAACCTGTGAGCGGGCTGGAGGAGTCCCTCTGTCGGCAGCTTCAATAGTTAGTGTATACTTGTCTGTAGTCTCTCGGTCCAGCTGAGCTGCCAGAGTAATTTTGCCTGGAACGTAGCGTACTACAATTAGCACAACTGTGATTGTTTCATTACTGTCTGATCGATAGAAAACACGGACAGCTAAGCAGGAGGGCCACAAGTTTATCAGTTTTACTGGCACGTGTTTACCCTCCTAAAATAAAGTTATTATTATTATTATTATTATTATTATTATTATTATTGTTATTATTGTTATTATTATAGGATGAACATGGTTTGATTCCGATGTAGCAGATGATTACCTCACCGTACCGGAATCTTCCTAACAACGTAACTATATTTCGACGTTACTAGCAGCCCGCAAACATACGCAGAGCTTGCTTCCTCTGTCAACGAACAACAAAGCAATAAATAAAGCAATATGTAAGAATTATCTAACACTATTGTCAAATGAGTTTGCTCTGTCTACCGTTTACAATCACTCTAATTAGACTTCAAGACGTTCCGCAAATGTTGAAAAGGTGAAACAACGCTATTTTTGTTCACAAAACTATAGTGACTTTCATTAATACTATCGACAATTTCTCTTTATCATTTTATTATTTATTTTGGTAAAATATTGTAATAATATTGTGTTCATTAACTTGTGTTTCAGTTACAACGCCGAATTATTACCCATTCCCAAATATGTACCGGTTTCTATCCTCTCTAACAGCATTCAAGAGTTCCAACAAGTATTTGAACCTCTACGCATTACATCTGCAAATATACAAATAGAAAGAGCAAGTACAAATAACAAAAAATCAAGCATACCTGTATTGATATCAACTGAGAATTTCTTGCTCGAATCTCCACTTTTGATTCTATATTCAACTTGTCCGCGAGGGCCCGAGTCCTTGTCAGTAGCTGTGACAGTTATCACAGAGGCACCCACGAACGAACTTTCATTCACGTTAGCCTTATATGGAGTATTCGTGAATATTGGCAAATTGTCATTCACGTCTTCAACTACTACCCTCACATTGGCTGACGCTTTCTTGACTGGATTACCCTGATCACGTGCCACTATCTGTAAGTCAAAAAGCCTCAAATTCGGAGTCTCGAAGTCCGGTGAGTTAGCAACTGAAAGGATACCTATTGAAACATGAAAATCATCAGTGAGTTCAATGTTCATTAACATGCATGTATAATAACTTGGTAATACGTATATAAAATAATTCCTACCACATGGATTTTTTCTGATTAGCTGAGAGCATTTCATTTTGTCACCAATCTTATTGATGTAAAAAATCAGTAGATTTTGTTAACGTACTTGTTGAAAGCACAGCTTAAATATTAGTTAAATCTTCACAGTTTTTGAAATCACATCCACATTTGCTAATAAGAAAAAGGATAACGGATTGACCAATGGTGGAGCGGTTAAACTTAGTCAGCACAGACAATTCACAAGCTTGTTTCATTCATGTAACATTTCTAACCATTTCACTTTTACGAGATAAACACATTCTTGAATTGTTTCTTGAAATCTTACGATCTACATATTTAGTGATAATCACAGAACAGTACTCGGGCAGTTTGAATAAAATGCATATGAAATGTTCAGACCATAAACTGTACTTGTCTTTCGGTTAGTGCAGTTTTGTTACACTTTGAAAATTTCAATCGCGCTTATTTATCCAATATTGCACTCACGACTATATGATTACAAATACAAATGATCATTCCATACATTTGTGAGAGTAAGAAGGAAAGATACTATAATGTATTAAAATGATATATTTTCCATTTATCTGAGCTTTTGTACTTTATTCAAATCTACCTGGCCAATTAATTTTTTTCCTTAAATGGATTTATTTCTTATTATAAGCACTAACCACATCCAAATTGGCAATATAATTCATTAGTCCACGGTGTATCTTTTAGTAATTAGTTAATTTAGTTTTGACGTCATGTGACATCACAAATTCGTTGTCTTGAATTTTTATAGCTGCCATCTTGGAATTCTTGATGACGTCAGAAAATCATCATTAAAAATGTCAGAAGTGATGTTAGGTCAGATACATCCATGATTTCAATGGCAAAACCCGTACTAAATTACATTTTAGGTACATTGTAATAAAAACTACTGTACCATTATCAGCATCCAGCTTGAAGGTGTCAGCTTTGTTGCCGCTCGTAATGAAATACTTTATCTCTCCATTCTTGCCGCTGTCCAGGTCTGTTGCTGAAACCTGCGCATGTCAAGATAATACACCAAACAAACTGAGTATAGCGCAGCGATTGGGCACACATCAAACTGAAAATGTCGCAAAAAAATTGTAATTATAAAGTGAACAAAGCTTGAATGTCGCTTTTTTACTTTAAATGGCTTATGCATGGAAGAAATAAAAACTTTGGACCTCAAAAAAGCCCCGATATTTGTCAGTTTAGAGTTTCAAGGTATATCCCCCTACCACTGTTTTTGACAAAGTTTCCATGCTAACGTTTCTGTAGACTACCAGAAGTCCCTATTTTCCCTCTTGAGACCGTCGAGCGGTACGGTTTCCCATCTTTTTCTTTTCGTACCGCTCGACGATCTAAAGAGGAAAAATAGGGACTACTCATAGTCTACATTCCTGAAGTTTGAGTGCATCAGAAGCATTAGAAAATACTCAGATATAAAAATAATAGAAATGTGTATCAGTGGAGGTTGGGTTGCATCAACCAGCTCCTCTAAATTTCGATAGCTAGAGAAATTACCAGTTATG
>JANVCK010102877.1:0-11766 GCA_026546655.1 Epizoanthus illoricatus
GTCAGTCAGTCAGTCAGTCAGTCAGTCAGTCAGTCAGTCAGTCAGTCAGTCAGTCAGTCAGCCAGCCAGCCAGCCAGTCATTCGGTTATACTCAAGTCAGTTGCTCAAATGACCTTTTAAATACTATTATTTACATGAAAAGGAAAATGGTTCAACAACTTTCAAATAATTTAATAAAGATCCAAAATTTAGCTGAAGATGGTGAAATATCACTGACAATGTACACACTGTATGGCTTACCCATCTGTTCGTTTCCCAAGTTCCTTCATATCGGCACCCTGTTGCAATGCATGTTTGGTGTTGCCAAGATGTATCTCAAACATTCTGATACGAGCTGATGCTTCTGGCAGGGGGATGTAGATACGCTTCTCAAACCTAACCACAGACAATCACCAATTGATACGAAATAAATATTCTAGTTAAGGGCCCAGCAGAATGTCTCTGACATCAGGGGCCCAGGAAACTCTTCAGGGGTGCCAAAGGTTCAAGCTACTTGGGGGATCCAGGAACATGCTCCCCTGGGAAATTTTGAGAAACTACACTTTCTGAAATGCCATTTCCTGTATTTTGGGAGTGTTTCTCTAAAAATTTTTGGTCAACCTGGAACTGATTTTTTAATGAAAATTGTCAGTTTTGTAAACCTAAGAACTGTTTTGAAACTGTGAACAGTTCCTGGCTGGCTATGTTCAGAATTATGCTTTCTAGTGAAAACTGTGCAAGGCAAAAGTGCAAGGCTGAGGCATGAGATAAATGAAGTTGAATGTTTGCATGAAAAAATTTAAAAGCATAAGATTTGAGAAATTGTTATTGAATTGGCAACCCATCACAGGCAAGTGAGTGTGTATGGCCTGTACTTGACCTGAGAATTGGGGTGGGGGGGGGGGGAGTGAGGGGTGCAGCATGGCCCCTCTGCCCTACCATACTATTATGATCATTTTTTTTATCAAACCCTTACCCACAAGACTGTAATACTGTAAAGTTTCAATAATAATCCTAATATTCAATAAATAAACCCAGAGATTATTTTATTCAATAGAATTATTCTTGGGCCTATTTTCAGAGCAGCCTATATTCAGAGAGGTATTTCTTCCACTGGTCTTCAGACCCCTCCCCCATTTCCTTGCTCCACCCAAGGCTCTGATCTCCTTCCTGTCAGCCTGCTGTTTCCTGATACCTACATTTTCTTCTATCATCTAGGTTCCTTTACCCTCCATTCTACTGTTTCATGGTCCCTTTTCTCCTCTGCCTAGGTCTTAGGCCACTAGTCAAAACTCCTATACTCAGTCGGGACACACCAGAACAGAAAAAGAATGGTGGTCTCTTGTATCACCCCCTCCCCCGCCAGAAAAAAATGGTCTCTCCTTTTTATAGCCCCTCATCTATATTGCAGATAACATAGCAAAATTAATATTCTTCAAACTTGGTGTTGTGTTTTGTTACCAAATAATGAATTCCTTTCAATGATGCACAGATGTTTTCCATACTATGTATTCTTTTCTAGTTTTGAAGCCAATATTTTAGCCATGATGCTCATCTGATGGGTGGTCTCTTGTATAACCCCCCTACCCCTAGAAAAGTGGGCCCAGACCAAACAGAGTTGTTTTGACCAGCACCTTTATGCTAACTGTCTCTCTCTCTCCCCTCCTCCCCACCTGAGATTTCCATCTTCTTTCCTTCAGTCTTCTGTTTCCCACCCCATTTTCTCTCCTATCTTCAAGAAGTCTTTCTATCAGGATCGTCTCTCTTGCTCCTTTCACCCACCCCATGGCCCTTTAATTTTCTGCCCCTCTCCCAAGTACATAACCGACAGCAAACATCATTCGTTGCACAATAACTGCCCCAAATGTCTCCACAATCATACAAATATTTACCTTCTCCTGATTGCAGAGTCAAGTGTCCATGGAATATTAGTTGCCCCTAACACCAGTATGCCGTCATTATCTACACCCACACCTAGAGACAGTAATTACAGTAGGTTTGTTAACTTTAAGTAAGCATATTATAGCACTTTTTTTTCATGTTATATAATAATAATAATAATAATAATAATAATAATAATAATAATAATAATAATAAATATCTTTTAACAGTTGGCCTGCAGTTCAATATAATTCTATCGTTACCTTGCATCTGCACTAGAAATTCCGTCTTGATCCTACGGGCTGACTCACTCTCATTCTCACTACGAGATCCACACAGGGAGTCCACTTCATCAATAAAGATAATCGCTGGTTTGTTATCACGTGCTAACTCAAACAATTGCTTCACAAGTCTGTATTGAGAATGGGTCAGATGTGCATACAAGTCACAAATTGCATAATTATAATAATTGTACAAGTTAGTGTAATATTATCTTCGGGGCAACACACATTACTTATCTTCAACAACAACAACATCAACAGCAGCAACAACAACATAATTTATTTGTTTTGTTTACACCACTATTAATTAAGAAATACATTGTAGGTAAAAATAAATAATTTAACTTGAATGATGAGGTTGGGCACCCAAAATAACTATAAAGACCTAATCTAGCTGGGTACCCATTAACCCTCGAATGGCCAAGGGGGTGGGGTCCATCAGACCCCCCCATAAGGTTTTTCAACCTAACATTCTTGTCATTAAAGCAACTGCCATGAAACTTGCTATGGCCATAGCCTAATAAATAAGACATCGTTTGACACCAGTTAGATGACATTGTTTTGACGGCTTTCATAATTTATGCAGAATAAATTATGCAAATTAGAACTTGCTTCAGAATATTACCAAATTTTGTAAAAATTAGTGGTTTGACTAAGAATTTTAGTCTATAGCATTTATTTTGTTAGTTTTGCCCATAAAACATTGTTTTTTGGCTTTTTCTATTTGTTTTGCTAAAAATTGGTCAATGTTTCAAAAATCGGAAAATCCAAAATGGTGGCCAGGTGGCAGACTTTCACTTGAAATGCTGTTACCATAGCAACACTAATTAAGGAATGCATGATTATTACTATGGAAGCTAATTAGCTAGGGCTAAGCTAATTGCATGCCAAATACCAAGTCTTTATCTTTATCACCCCCCTCCCCCACCTTGGGCTGATATGTTACATAAAATGCCTTGACCGTCCAAGGGTTAAAATGATAAAATCAATTATCTCTTTACGATAGCAATAAAGAAATTGATCACCTAAAGCAAAATAAAGCTTTTGATGAAGCACTGAATTCTCCTAACTCATTTTATAGGTACCTTATTCTGACTTAATTTTGTGCATTCTAAATGTTGCAATTTTCACAATTTTAAAAAAGTTGCAAAATTTTAAGACTAAATACACCAAAAATAAGTTCCATAAAAGTTGATTCTTTTATTTCAGCATTTCTGGAGCTCGGCCTCACATTCTTCCTCTGACTCCTCGCTCACACCTTGCAGGTTTCTCAAAATTAATTTTATGTCTTTTCTTACTACAATGATAAATGACACCACTAACATTTTCTTCTTCTTGAAAGTAGTAGTTGTGGTTTATTGGGTGATAGCACATTTCAAAATAAAGTTTTGCAAAATGAAATTATTTGCGAAATTTAATACCAATGAACTTAAGTTTTTCATAAAACATGCAATCAAATACTTCCAAAATATGATACAGTGCCATTCACGGAATTGATTAAATGCAAAATTAAGTAAGAATAACTGAAGGTAATTTATAGGGACAACTTTGGAAGGAGAGTTTCTTTAACAGTACAACATTTTCGGTGTTTGTAGCTAAATGTAAATGAATGGTGGTCTTGTACTTGGATAAGTATAAGAGTGGTGGGGAATTAACATTATGTTTATGGCGGAAAACATTCTAACAATATTCTTAAAAACAGTTCTGACTGGAACAATTGTAAGTATGCTTGCGCGAGTGTGGTTGGTTCAGTCAGTAAGATCTCAGATGCCCAGCCAGTAGGTCCTGGGTTCAATCCCCAGCCTTCCTGAGGGTTGAATTTGTGTGACCTATTGCCACACCATCCACGGACAGGGACGTTAAGCCACTGGTCTAGTCTCTTGACATTCTATCAGGGGACTTAAAATAACCCACTCACTTGTCGATAAGAGTAGGCTAATGCCAGTGTCGTGGTCTGTCACCATATCTCTATTGATATGTGTTACTGGATCCTAGTATTGCAATGCACATTTGAACATACACATGGAAAGTGTGCAATATAAGTGTGCATTACATTACGGTACATTACATGAACTGATTTATGTATTTACATCCTTCTAGCCTAAAATACAATGTAATTACTGTAACTGTAATGGCCTGATGCTAACCTTTCACTCTCTCCAAGCCACTTGGAGACAAGATCTGAGGATGATACTGATATGAATACAGAGTTATTTGCTTCAGTGGCCACTGCTTTGGCAAGGTATGATTTACCAGTTCCTGGAGGCTGTAAAATAGTGTACTTGATATTTATCAATTCATGATGGTATATTTCAGTGCTATCGATTCAGTGAGGCAGCGATTTCTATGAGGTACTAAGTCTACAGTAAAAAAATGTCTATGCCATTTGGGGGAGGGGTATTACTGTATGTACATGTACATGAATTTTGGGGTGAATAGCAATTTATCGAAATACTATTCTGTGATTTGTGATTACACTGCTTTCTGTGAAACTCAAAATGAACAATTTTTTTCCCTTCAAGTAAAATTCAGGAACTGATTTTACTTTCACTGCTGGAATTAGATCCAAGAGTTACTTGCAGATGATGTTAATATGAATTAAACAACTCTATGCAGATGTATTAAATTTGATATCGTGGGGTGGGGGTAGAAGAATGATTTGCAGGCAAATATTTTTTGCCCTGGAATGGGCCTGCAAATTTTTTTCACTTTTCCCTCTATTTCTCTCTCAATAAGAGACTGAGCTCTATTTATTGTAACTGCCATTCCAGTGTGTCTGGTGACCTTCCAATTAACTTGATGCTCACTGATTGGTCAATATTTTTCAAATGTACACCTGAGGCCCCTTCTTTTAAATTCTGATAATGTAACTTTAAGATTTATAATTACCGTGCTCAAGTACATTTGACAGAGTACACTGTTTATTAATTTCATAATTCATGTATAAAAACAATCCTAATACCACAGAAAGAAATTAATGTGGTTGCAAACTCTTCCATTAAACAAAGAATTTTCTTTACTTCTTACTGCCATTCTGACTAATTTAAGAACCCCTCAAGACAGATTCAGGTCCACAGTCCTCCCTGTTTCTATGGTAACCAGGTGTTTACAGATGTTTCAAAACATGGCGCCGCGCGTCGCAAGCAATGTTTACTAGCTGTATTTCCGACGTCTACTTTCACCACAAGAGCTATACAACATCTTGATATTTGGCTGAATGTGTATTACTCAATTTTTGTGTATATCCCTGCAGACCTCGCAAAGCTCCAACTCCTACTTTTCAACTTCCAACTCCTACTTTCAATCTTTTTGAAACCCCTGGTTTAGTGACAGGTTATTTTTAAATTTCATTTTATAAGCTTTGCCAAAGTTCAGTCAAATTTGAAAATTTTTCAAGTTTAACATCATTTCAGGTGAGTGAATAGGAAATAATATGAACAATGGGAAGAAATAATTATTGTTTCAAGAGCTTTCGCTATGAAGTGCACTGAAAACAAACTTATGAAGCCCCAAAACAAGTGTAATAAGAGGTTGTTGGCTGGTATATATTGAATCTATAACAAGCACCAAATCCTTGGTGCATTACTCACTCCATATAACAGAATGCCTCTCCACGGTGTCCTCTTCCCTGTCACAGAAACAAAAAAAAACATACAGCACATGTAAGTATTAGAAATGGCAGCCACAACAAACCCAATGTTCCATTATTTTGTACATGACTGTATCTGGTTGTACTTCAGCAAATTGTACATGTACATGTATCAAACCTAATTTTTAATTTATGAACAACTACAGGTTCCAATCCAATCCTTCAGTTCTAATCATTAAGTATCTGACTATATTTTAGCAAATTGTATAATTATCAAGCCTAATTTTTCACTCAGATACAAACACAGGTTTTACTCAGATAATTTTCATTCATGTATCTAACTGTATTCTACCAAATTACACATTCATCAAGCTTACATTTTTTGCTTTTCATTACTCCTGTCATGTACTGACTGGTATAAGCTGGCATTATTGCATGATAATATACCATATTTATTTGAATAAGAGTTATGGTGCTTATTACATTTTTAGACATTTTAATGTGGCACTTATTAAAGGGTGGCGTTTATTCGAGGGCAGCGCTTAAAAAACCCAGCATTTTTTAATAAGACACAACAGTTTTTTTAATTCCAAGAACGATAACAACAAAACAACAAAATGAGTGTGAAAGAGTCAACTACACTTTCTTCTGCCATTGTTGTACATAGGAATAAATTTCCGCTATTGGTTTGAAACAAATCACATAGTTTTCATTTTTGCTTTGACACTGTTCTAATAAGTGCCACTCTAGAGCTTAAGTGCTTGGAATAAGCACCACATTGTTCTTGAGGGGTGGGGCACTAATTCGATGGGCAGTGCTTATAAGTATTTTTGCTCTCATGTGCAGCCCTTATTCGAGAGCGATGCTTAATCAAGGGCAGCGCTTATTTGAGTAAATACGGTAATGAAGCAGTTTTTAAAACAGTTTGTGTTGCATCTAGGTTACATAAGCATGTGAGAACGTCTTATATTTTACTTAGGATTATGAGTCGCATGAAGTAAGCTGTGAAGGTGCCCAGTGATCCTTATTGTTGATGATGACACTAAAAAGTGACTTGAAACTGTTGTAACTTGGCTGTGCAAGGAGTAAACAAAAATCTTGTTTTGTTTTCTCTTCTACATGATTGTATGTATCCCACTCCCCTCCCCCTCCACTTCCTCCCCACCCCCCTCTCTTTCTCTAGTTACGGCACACACCTGTAAAAAGATGGGGAAACTTGATGGGTAAAATAACTGCTTCCTTGAGGGCTTCTTTAGCTGAATCCAGTCCTGCAATATCTGTCCACTTTACGTTCGGTTTTTCCATTACAATTGCACCTAAAACACAGATTCAATATCAGACAGAAAACTGAGTTTACCTGGTAAGGGGAATAGTGTATATTTATAGGGAATATGTGATTGGAAAGCTGCTTCTCAGTTTTATTATTCCTTTCAAATCTCCAGATGAATTTGAGAGGAAATATCATAACGCTATCATTCTCATACCCAGAGCTCACATTCTTTAATATGGCTGGAACAAAGGGCTCTCACTGCAATGGTTCCCGAAGTCAGAAATTCTCTAACTTTTGGAGATCGAAGTATAAAGTAACACAGAATATTTGTATTTGTGCATACAAATAATCCTTTGATGTGCCACAGTTGTTGTTGTTATAAATGTATTAATATTTTTCGAAATGACCACAAATACCAACATATACTCCACTGGGCACAACGACATTTCTGTTGGTTTTGGAATAGTACATAGTACGCATACACAAGAAACATTCCAACCAGAACCCTTCGTTCCAGCCAGAGGTGTTAAAGAACGTGGGCTCTGGGTACCACAATGATAACCCTGTCAAAAGCTTTCAAAAAGACTGCCTAGTATATTGTTTGCACATTGTACAAATTATGTTAATAACTTTTAAATGATAACAATAACCACAATATTTTTACTATAAATAAAAAAATTAATACTGTAAAATCTTGTTTAATGCAAAACTAAAATAATAATAATAATAAAGTTTTTAAAGTGCCTTTTCTAAAAGAAACTCAAAGACACTAGTAATACATTAAGAACTAAAGGCTGCCACCCATCATGGAAAAAAACCTGACCTTTCCCTGACCAAACTATTTAGTTTTCACTGACCACTGATGATGTGGCTGTGTGGATACATTTTGAGTGCCTAAAATTCCAAAGTGTGAACTTCTATGGCACTCCACCCACAAAACGTTCAAAATTTGACTCTCTAAAATGCAATGTGGCAACAAAAATAAATAATATAAAATTCCCTGACTCTTCCCTAACTTGGTAAGGAATTTAGAATTTCCCCGACTTGATGCAAAATTCCCTGCTAGCAAAAAATTATATATGTTTTCCCTGACTGTCAACCCTAACCAGGCACTTTTGTTTCCACTTACTGTTAAGTTGTCCTCGTAATTTCTTGCTCTCAGAATCCTCCTCCTCCTCCTCATCGTCATCATCTCCCTTCTTGCCACTGTCACCGAAAAATATTTGAAATTATATATAAAATAAAATTTATGTACTATCACATCACAATCAAAATTTTAAACCCCTGTCTTGCTAAAGACACAAGTTTGATACAACTGTGCAAAATGTTCTACTTTTAATTGACTGGGTTGACTTGAAAATCAGAATGTTCCACAAATTAAATATCCTGGTTAACTACTGTCTGATCAAATGCTCAAATCCAAAAATACAGCCGGTCAAATTATATCTTTATTCGTTCAAAATATATGGACATTTGGAAACTACAGGTTTTGGCCATTCTGATTGGTTGAAAAGGGTCACATGATTTCTTGGAGGGAAATTTCAATATATATATTATATGTTTTTATTATTAAATTGAGTTGAGCTAAGAAATTCAAACCAAAAGTAAATAAATTGGCACAATCATAACATTGATCCTGAGAGTGAAATAAAGAGAAGAGAATGATGCAATAAGTGTTGCAATCTGAATAAACATAAACTTTGGAGTGGCATTTGAAGACAATTTCTTATGACTTGCAAAAGAAATGATTTTATTTGAATTGTAGCATAGTATGTGATGCAGTTTGTGAGTTTACCCTTTGCCACTACTGCTTCCACTATCAGCAACTGGTTTCTTCTTGTTCTTCTTTGCAACATATTGTTTGAGCTTTTCTGCTCTGTCGAGATACGTCACACACTTGGCACGGATACTTTCTTTGGATTTCTCACCCTGGGCCTCATCTGTAAATGGTGAATGACAGTTTTAATTACCAACATTATCCATGGCTCAAGAAATTAAAGAATATATAACTCATTTTAGCAGCAGCAACAATAAAATGAAACAAAAAGAAACTTGTACTGAATTGTATATACAGTAAATCTTATTCAGTTATTGGAAATCTCACTGTTTAACTTGTACTTTTCAAGAATTATACATTGATATATAAGGATCAATTAAAAATAAATGATTTCGAGATCTTGATAAAATTGTAACAATCTAAAAATTTTGTTTGCCTAATGTTTGTATAAATTTGTCTGAAAGTTATAAAACCCTTCAAATACCTATCAAGCTGGTCAGTATGATTACTTTCTGCATGTCAGTGAATGCCACAAGTAAAACATCTACAGAATCCAGCACTTCGGATTCTACAGAGGATTCTATGAACCTGGAGAACTTCTTGCATTCCTCAGAGTATCAGGGTTTTCAATAACAGCTGACAACCAGTGGAATTTGCTGTCTACTCTAATCATCTGTGCTGGCTACTTTATGAAGACAAAGTAAGAATCTCTATTGAAAATAGTTATTTCTCCAGCTACTTTGCAGAAGGTGCCAGCTATGTGAAAACACTGAAAACCCTGAAGGATTCCTCAAGAATAAGGAATTAAATGTCGGATTCAAAGAGTATTCCTATACAAAGGAATCTATGATCTTGGTCAATCACAGAATCCTCTGTTAGTCTGTAGACTCCAATGCATCGGACTCTGTAGACGTTTTCTTGTGTGCAATTTGAATTTGTATATTGCACGATCGCAGTATTTGACCAGTAAAATAGCGTGTAATCTTGTAGAATGAACTTATTTACAGTCACCTCGTCCGTAACTACAGGTGCATCCCATACCTGGCTGAATGATGAACACTTCTACTTGTGATTTTCATTATTTTGTTTTATAATACTTACACTTGATGGCGTGCAGGAAATACTCCACAGCATGTTCGTACAATCGCAAAGCTTCATCGTAATTACCAGCTTTATCCTCTTCCGTTGCTTTAGTAACAATATCGATAGCTTTCTGCAGAGAAGAGATAGTAAACTTGTTAAAATTCACACTTCCACTAACGATCACCTGTATTCAACGTTGCAGAGAAGTCAAACAAAAATTTTAGTATTTGGGTTTAATATATACAATTAACAATATAGCTATTTTGAAGTGATGTCAAATCTATCAATTTTACAAGCAAATATCCTGCAAATTAGCAAACTACAAGAAAGAAATCGTCTAAATCTGTTTCCATACCTGCAAAGTCCCACCAGACATTACTAAGAATGCACAAAGAAACAACAATTTGTAGATGGAATCTTCGCTCGAAAGGAGGAAAATATGGCGTCTGCTTCTTCCGCAAAATTTTCTTCGATGGGGTAACTCCGCTGTTATGTTGACAGTGGGCGACCAACGATGTCAAATCCAAAAATAGCCACGATTTTGAAGTGGGTGCGTGCGGGAGGGCGGCTTTTTGTCTTTCTTTCAACTTTGCGGCCAAAATTAAAATCAATAACTTTAATCACTCCAAGCTCAGCAATCGTTTTGCGAAAGCATTGTTTTCATTAACAAACAATAGAAAATTAAAATATTCGCACGTCGATAATACAAATCCGACTCACTCCGAAGTTTAAGTTGGTAAGGCTAGGCAGTGGGGCACGAGAGAAGTATCTGAAGAGTTTACCAAGTAAAGCAGATAGAATCGTGTTATATTTAGAATGAAAATGAAGCCAAAGCTTCCTCTTGCTTCTGGAGTGTTCTATAATTTGCAAAGAGCTAATTTTGTATCCTAATTTTTGTATCTCAATCTCAAAGTCCTTTTTTCAGTCCCGGATTTTGCTCCACACTTGATTTTTCCTTTCTGAACATTTATCTAATCTACGATCGCGAGTCAACTTTTGGCAAGTCTATTTGTTACTGTCCGGTCCTGTTTGTTCCAAAGATGGGAATGTGTGTGTGTGTTTCGGGGGGGGTGGATCTGAGGCTGGTAATATCCAGTTGTGTTTTCCTAAGTTAAATGACAACAAAGACGGGCAGTGCCCCCCCCCCCCTCATCCTTTGAACATATATAGTAAGAGTTCGTTGATCTGACAAAAGCTGCTGCTTCTTTCCCTAGTCGTCTTAAAACTAAGCCAAACAACCCATATGAACAGCATGAATTTCTTATGAGCGTTCTACGGTGGTGATAAGTGTCATACAATTGCTTGTTGAGCGACGTCAGTCAATTTTTTGATAAATCCATCGGGAGCGAAAATCATATTTTCGGGAAAACATTGACCCCATCGGGAAAGCAGCTTATTGTTTTGGCAATAGAACAAACATGTGTTGAAAAATCAGGACACGACTACGCGATGAAGTTCGGAAGAAGGTATTCATAAGAATATGATACTGCTCAAACAACTCATGTTAGACTTGTGCCGCAGTCACCCTCCGCAAGTTCTTGTCAAATCTCCAACAATATGTACATTTTATACGTTAATACATCGAGTTAATGCCCGCATTTAATAGGGTCGGTGAGACACGGTGTAATTCCCGACTCGGGGTACTCAAAACCATTATCCTGCATGCATGCAATAGGGAAAGTTTTATGTTTTTGTCACCCTGTCCTACTAGATTAGACAACAAATGGAATCTCTACCATATTCTACTAACAGTTTATGCCATTATGGTAATAGTATGACGAGTAGTTTTAAGTCATAACAAAGACAAACTGCAATGTGTTTAGAAATAGCATAGTACAGCATACACAACACAACACAACACAACACAACACAACACAACACAACACAACACAACACAACACAACAC
>JANVCK010103099.1:0-11763 GCA_026546655.1 Epizoanthus illoricatus
ATACAAATCCTTTCCAAAGCCAAATCCAGTCTACTCAATTACAAGCAAACATGAAATAATTTTTATTATGGTTTACTTGTGTCACTGATATTCAGGTCAAATGTTTTTGTCAATTGAATTACATAGGTAATTTGTATTAACTAAACTATCTGACAAATTTGAAGAGGTGGCCCAAACTCAATCCAAATCCTATACATTTGCAGTAATTCTATCCGTGTTTGCCCCCCAATCAAGATGTCACTGGAAACCATGAAAGGGTCTGTTATATAGTGGCATAGTCAGTATATAGGCAGATGTCTCAAATTCAATGTACAAAGAAAATGAAATGAATTGTTCACATACTTTTTTTGTCTATACAATTGGAAAACCCTGTGAAAGTGCTCATAAAATGTGGGAAATACCATTTCTGAAACTGTGAAGTTTTAATTTTTGTTGTATACTCCTAAGACCACCTTTGGAACTGACACCTCTGACGCTCATATCTTTTGCCTCATTTAAAGTTGAATATGGTTATGGCACTGTTATAATATGTCTTCCAAGAGCTTCAGCTGTATTTTGCAATGTGTTCAGAAAATAAAGTAATTCACTTAATATATAACTGCAGTGAAATGGGATTGAAACAACCTCCTTTTAAATGTTTGAAGTAATAACAACACATATAATTATAGATCTGACTGTATAGATTTTTTATAAAACTGTTAGATCTATTTCTAGCAATAATGAAACATGCAGACTGTATGTGACACCACAGCAAAATGAGACATGAAAGGTACCACCATGATCGCAGGCAGTTTGCAGCATCTGAATATGGCTATAAGCAGGTAGCCAAATTGAGGCTAACACTGTAAACATCATTTTGGGCTAGTGAATCACTATGGAATTTTTATTGGTGAGGTGAGTGATTCCAGTGATCAGGTGGCAGCATGCTTTTTTACTCTCCTTGAGGTGAATCTAGGTGAGTGATGGCGCTGCAAGAGCAATAATTGTTTGCCTTAAACGACAAGCACTGATTTCCAATGCGAAGGAAATAAGTTGTCTGCTTGGGAAACTTGAGTTAGTAACAGTCTAGAAACAGAATCTGTATTTAGAAACGAGAGTACTGGGGTAGAAGAGGGTAATATTGCTGCCCCTTAAGGTTATGGTTTCCAGTGCACAAATCTCATTGTGTTATTGGCTAAACACTGTAAGTTAATGATTCACCAAAATAACTAAATAATTGCAACTGTAATAAATTTAGAACTAGAGTGACACATGCCCCCTTCATATTCAGCTCCTACCATATGTTGATTGGAAAAGTTCTAGAAATAAGGGATCTTTTGTATTACAATCCATTTCAAAGAAAATCAAACCAGTTGCAAGCAGACTGGTGAACCACTTTCTTCAGCAAGTGTCTGCTTCTAAAATTACATTTTAGTTTCAAAAATGCATACTCAGAACTGATCTGCAAAAAGACAAGTTCTTTGTTTAAAGAAATACACACAGCCCACAGGCCCCAACTACTCCCCCCCCCTCATGGAATATAAAAATTATATGAAAAACTAAAACAAACAGTTGCAATGCAGGACTTGGTATTGCCATATGTGGAATACAATACAATACTTTATTTACCCTTGATTATGGGGATTTATTATACCCCTAAGTCATGACAGAAAAAACCCCAAAGCTGCCGTTATCATTATTGTCATTAACTGGTGATGGTACGTTGTACAATGTTGAATTATTGTAAGGCTACTTGGAGCTATTTATAAAAATGTTAGTTTTTTTGCTGATCAAATTATCACCTCTCCCAAAGTACAGGACCTTGCCTAGATCTCTGAATGGTATTCATGAAATTTATTTGGTATTTGATATTTTGTTCTTTGCCACCAAAATAACTCATATGCAAACTATTGGGGTTAATAACTATAGTTGTCCTTAATATGAGAGGCCAGCAAAGGTTTTTCTGCCCTTCTGGCCTCTAGTGTTACAGCTACTTTGTCAAGAGTAGTAATATATAATCTTCATTTAATAATTTCAAACAACTGATCTGACATTTTTCATGAGTCAGTAGATTACTAAGTTTGAAGTAAAGTCAATCCACATGTATGCATGTATCTCAAATCAAATACCATTTGTTTAGGTTTTACAGTAACTGTTCTAGATAGCATTTGGGGTTGGTTTTTATTGTGACTGGCCAGGGAGGTGTAGAGGTAGCTGAATGACTTCTTTGATTCCTGAATCTGGCCTCAAATACAATATTAGATCTTGAATCAATCCATCTGATGCCATTTTGATACTGAAGGTTGATTCACTGTCATGAAACCAAGTCTCTCCTTTGAATGCTAATATTTACAGGGCTTACAGTTAACAATTTTAGAAGTAATGAGTGGTTAAGAGGTGTTTTGAAAGAAAAAATTCTTGTATGCACTTGTAACAAACAGTATAGCTAAGAATCCAAGTGAATGCATGCTAAGTATTGAAGCAGTGTGTCCCATCTATTAAATATTAATCCCTATACTTACATTAATTTTAATACATTCAACTCAGATTTACTTCAAAATCATCAATACCCCCACCCCATAAAATAATAGTTTAATTCTTTGAATCCGTTTAGGAATCTAAATTCACCTGAACATTCAATCGGCAACCAAGTACTACATTCAAACCATGATTCAAGTTTTAAATTTCTAATCACAAATATGTGAGAAATCTGTTAAAATGGACTAAAACTCTACATACTGTAACTGTGCATTTAACTCACTTAAGCCACAAATGTCCAAACTTTGAACCAGTTGATGTAAACCCACAACATGAACATTCATTAAATTGTATCTTTTGAAGAGCAGAAGTGTTTGATGTTTCTTAAATTTATAGAGTTAAAAATTTCCATAAAATGTGAAACTTTAGATAATCCTAGTTCGGACTGACCTACCACTTGCCAACCAACCTATCTCTGCATGTCTCTTCATCTGTCTGTCTGCCTCAGCTTGTCTGTCTGCCTCAGTCTGTCTCTGTCTGGTCTGCCTCTGTTTGCCTGGTGCAGTCTGTCTGCCACAGTCAGTCTGTCTGTCTCAGTCTATCTGGCTGATTGTTTCTGTCTGCCTCAGTCTGCCTACTTCAGTCTGTCTACCTCAGTCAGTCAGTCTATCTGTCAGTCTGTCTATCTGTCTCGATCTGAATGTCTTTGTGTCGGTCTGTTTGCCTGTCTAGTATTTGGTTGGCTGACTGTCTCTTTACAGTGATTTATGCATTGTTTCTTTTTCCAATATTATGTTCCTCATAAAAAGTTGCTCAGTAAACTGAATTGATTATTTTTTTCTTTCTTCTGGTTCTTTCATAATGAATATTTTCAGGATTGGAGTGTAATGGATAAAATTTTGTTTTCAGTTTTGAATACTAAACCAGCCATTTTCAGACCTTGCAAGCTGCCAGCAGACCATGCTTCTGCTTTGATGCTGCTTTGACTTACTTGGTATACCAGATACCAGCTTTAATGGTCTTAATACTCTTGCTGCTCGCAAAGCTTTTAGACTGCCTGCGTCTATGCCAGACTGTAGTTCTGGCAAGCTCATTAGACTGTTGAATTCAAAAGTATAAAGTAAAAGTGTTACTTACTTGGTATGCCAGAAACCAGCTTCAGTGGTCTCAGTACCCTTGCTGCCCTGAGGGACTTTATACTCCCTGCATTTATGGGTATATTGAGCTGCGGCAGGCTTAGTAAGCTGCAAGAGACAATCGTTTACACTGCAAGTCAATTGGACACATTCAAAAGGTTTTACTGCTTTCGTATTTGTTTGGATTCAAAGTCGATGATTGTTTGTTGATGTGTCATGATGATAAGAAGTCAGGCAACTTGCGACTGATGAGTGGCAGGTTTTTGTAGAACTGCCTTGTGCTTTCAGAAGATGGTATTAACTCAGCCAAGCAGAAGAGAAGATGAGAGAGATTGTTAGTATGTGGCAGTGTCCACAACATTTAAGCTTGCAATTTGTGTATCCATTAATTGTCAACACATTTTCTGACTGCCCTGTACAGTACATAGCCCAGAGAGATGATGAATCATCTGTTTCTTTCCAAGAGGAGCAAGTATGTATGCGAAGAGAAAAGAGAAATTCCATACATCCTTTGGGCCAGATATGGCAAAAGATGAAGCCTTTCCAAGTTAGAGTGATGTTGAGTGGTTTCATTCTTATGAGCTCCAAAGAAGAAACCAGAGGATTCTACAAGTTCATCTTTCAAGCTTGAAGAAACATTCCGTGGGAAAGTGAAGAGCTTTAGATATCCACGTTAAAGCAAGATAATAGTATGAAGAAAATTTCAAAATGAAAGACAACTCGGGCAAGTATGGAAGATACTCAGATATTTATGTGAGAGATTAAGTAAAGGCAAGCTTGTCCTTTCCTGGGTAGTTCATTTTGCACAACAAAAAACAGCATACAACATGCTGCAGAGACTCAATGCAGATAGCAGGAACTGACTTGTACCTGGTCATTGATAAGGAGAGAGGAGGATGATATAATTGAGGGCAAGGTAAACGGTAATTCCCTTTGTATCCCTTGCCCAAATCCCCTATCTGTCCCTTTACTGACAATTGAATACAAGTCGGACAACAGGAAAAAGAAATGAAAAGAGACCTCACCATTGTTCCAGTGAGCTTGTTCACTTAAAAGTGAATTTGATACTAGATGTGTGTACTCCAGTAAGAATGGTGGAGATTGACAACAGTGTTCAATCTCCAACTGCTGTCTTCCCCAAAGCATCTCTTGTTCATTGTGCCTCGCTACACATTTTTTAAGTGTCGTTCTTGCCAGACGATCTCAATCTGTATCAACTACTTGAAATGTGACAGTAAGTCCGGAACTTTGGTAATATATTTTTAATATTGTTCTTAACAGCAGGACTGATGATTTCACTGTGATTCATCAACAATATAAATTATTATCTCTAAAGTTGAAGTGTTAATTGAAAGTCAAACATGCATTTTCATTGAAAATTTATAGATTTTGCTTCCTGCAGTCTTATCTTAATGTCACACATAATTTTCTGATTTAAGTTCAGAGGCTAAATAGATGTTTCTTGTAGTTGATATCATATTACTTTATCAATACTGGTTAAAAACAAATCCATGCATGTTATTTTAAATTATTTCTTGTTATTTTATTTTGTAAAGTTCAGCACTTTGTTTATTGCTCATCATCATTTTTTAAAAAATATTGTAAAAGTTTTTGGTATTATCATATTTTGCAGTTTAAGAAATCAGATCAAGTCAGAGGTCTTAGTGATTGATCATGAATTAAATCCAGGACATCCAGGTTGGAAGTGAGAGGTCTTAGTGGCTGATTGGTAGTTACACTGTAACCATTCATAACAGTGCCAGACCAACTGCTATGTATATGGTAATAGACATATTAGTACTAGTATATAGTTATAGATAGATTGTAATATCAGTGCTAGCACTTTGTAGAATGAAGCAACTGAGAGTAATTCTTCTCCCCCCCTGGATGGGATGCTAGCCCATCACAAGGTTACCCCTCAGTACATGTACTTGGTTAGGTTTTCACCCAACAATTTTACTAGGTGCCCATTTTTCACCTGGGTGGAGAGAAGCGCTGTGAGAGCAAATGTCTTGTCCAAAGACATTATGAAGTGCCAGTGGCCGGGTTTAAACCCTTGACCTTTGGGTATCGAGTCCGACAGTGGACACACAAACCACTAGGCCACCATGTCTCCCTATGAGTACACATGGGAGAGTGTTAATTTCTGTGGAAAATATGGTGCCAGTGAGCTCGTTGATGTGATGATATCAGAGCTCTACCAGTGGTCCTCTGAGAGCCTCCTAATTTGGCTAATCACAAATGTGACAGCAAATAAAACAGCACCAGTAAGAAGAGACATAGTTGTCAATCCAGAGTAGTCAGATCATGAAGTGAGAAGTGGAAATGGAAAGAATATCTGAAGTGTCTTTTATGGAGTATTGTGTTGATAGATTTTATGTTTTATTAATTGTTTACAGTGTTATTGTCTGGGATTTGTCATATGTTTTCAGTTTCATGACTGTTCAGTTCCAGAGTTTTCCAATGGAAAAATTTAACATTATTATTTTTAAGTATTATTTTGTTTCAAATGTTTTTTTCAGCAATGTGCTGATACATAATTTAGCAAAAGATTTAGCACAACCATTTTTCTTTCATTGAAAATGTCTGGAACTGAATAATTATTAAACATCAACAATCATAAGTTCAGTTTTCAATGTTAAACAATTATTAATACAAATTATAATTATTTTATTTACACAACATCAATAATATAATTTGGTTCAAAAGTCAGATTTAGGTCATTGGGAATCCAAAATACAAATAATTTAGAAATGATATGTCATTTATCATTAAAAGCTGTATTACGATGTTTAGCCAAAAATTATCAATGGGAACGTTAAAATGGTAATTGATTTACTATAAGTTATTTTAGTACATCTTATGTTGGTCCAAGGTTATAAATGTGTTAGTGACGATGGTTATATTATTAACTGTACCTGAAGTGGGCATTTTGGCCTCAAATGGACAAGGGGACTGACTCTACCCCCACTCTCTAAATTGTTATATTATAGTGCTAGCAGTGGCCCAACTGGTAGTTTAATTAATTAGTCCATTATGTATCTTTTGGTAATTAGTTCATTTGGTTATGATGTCATGTGACATCACAAATCTGCCATTTTAAATGTTATGGTGACCATCTTGGATTTTTTATGACATCAGAAATTCACCTTTTAAAATCGATTTGAAATTTATTAAAAATGCCAGAAATAATCTTAGGTCAGCTAGATCTATCATTCATGAAAGAACAAATTAAATTACATTTTTAGAAAAAAAGGTTATGTCTTTTACACAAGTGTCAGTCTAAAATGCAGTTGCTATGGTGATGAGACTGGCTGAATAGCCATGATTGACATATCAAATTTTCTGTAGATAAATTATAGGAAAAGTCAGAAAGTTTTATAGTGCTAGCTATTATCATTTTGGAATAGCATTAGAATATATCTCAGGGGGGCTGATTCACCCCCCCTCCCCAGTAAATGAGGTAGGGTTGAGTAAAATGTTAGATGTTTAATGTTAGCCATAGTGGAAATGATTAATTAAATGATATTATTATTTTAGTTATAATGAAATTAATATTGTACTTGTGGTTAGTGGTTAAAACAAATAACATGATAATTAGTACATGCATTGCTAGAAATGTTATAAATTAATCTGTTATTATTTTATTAAATGTTATTACAAGTGTTATATGTTGTTAATTAAGCAATTGATAAACAGTCAGCAATTTATAATACCAGTTTAATTTTCAGTAACACTGGCAAATTTGTTTGATATTTTCTGACCGTTGCACCATTCATTCATACGTCAATGTTTTGCCATACATTTTTTTCAAAATAGCCGTAGAAAAAACAGTTTAAATTATATATGGTATACATATATATGTATTTAATTATTTGTTCTTCAAACCTTAACAACTCTTTAACTTGGCCGTGTGGATGACAGTGTTTTAGAAAGCTTATACATGCAGTATGGATGGGAGGTTCAACAGCCCATTCAGAATAATTGTTTGTCAGGTTTAAGTTGTACTTTGCAGTTGTTTGACCTTTAATATCAGTATTATTTGCGACAGTTTATGTTTTGGAAAGCTCATCTGTTCAAACTGGAGAGGCACATACATACATACATACATACGTTATTTTAATTTGAAGATCACATTATGGAATCAGAGCATAAAAGAATCGGAACATCATAGAATCAGAACCCGATTTCCATCATCATTATGGCACAAAGTGTATGCTGTTACCAGTTATCGAAGCTGGATCATGTTGTTTAACAGCTGCTGCAATGTTGATGATATTCAAAAGTTGAAGGAGCTGGATAAGAGACCATATAACAATATCATATGCTGTTATTGTGATACATGTAGAGATGAAACCAATTGCAGAGTTGCACACATTTTATATATCCGACTGATAATCAGTTACTGATTTGCAGGTTATTTGCAAGAGTTACATCTATTCACTTGAAAAAATGCTTAGCCATTCTTGATAAGCAAATCATCAGAAGTCAGTTCAAGGAAGTCAGTTACCAACCAAGTCTCGCACTTTTCAGCATTAATTCTCATGTTGTTTTCTTGATTTTACTCTATAATTATATCCTCTATACAGTCCCCATATAAGTTGAAATGCCTTTGATTCGATATTTCACCACATAATGGTTAAAAACATTTTACAGGGATTGGGTTACAGTAAGGGGTTTGTGATAATACTAAGAAATCTATAATTTCTAATACTTTTATAAATTTCAGACAAAGATTAACATTAATTTATGGTTCTAAGTTCAACTTCTAATTAATTTGATAGCAGCTTTAATTTATTGTTGGACCAAAGGTTGTAACAGCCAAAGGATACATGTAATAATAATAATAATAATAATAATAATAATAATAATAATAATAATAATAATAATATAATAATAATAATAATAATAACAACAACAGCACTAAATATGGCACCCCCATCCATACTAATATGTTTTGAAAACAGAACCTTTTGAAAATATGTTAGTGTGGACAGTGCTTTACATGACTGCATGTACATTTCTTTAGTTGCTAAATTCTGCATTACTTATACAAACTTGTTTGAAATACAACTCAGTAAACTTAATTATGTACAATACAAGCACTGGAATAAGAACATGTAGTCAGCATATTAATTTGTTGTTTTCTATTTATTAAACAGGAATGTGTTAGAAATGTTGTGAAGAATTACATCCACCAGTGTTTACTGGTAAGTATGGACATTCTACATTTTCATTTGCAAGACTATCGTCGTTAAATTATGCTATGTCATGATGTTCCATTGCTTTGAGTTTACCATTTTATAAGAAGAATTCTCATGCTTTTGAATACCTAAAAATGTTAGTGATGTTTGGCTAGATAACATACATGTACAAGCTATTTAATTTGTTCAGAAATTCAAACTTTGTTAACAATTATTTACTGTGACTTGAGAGGTCTTAATTAAAAATAAATTACTTATCACATCACATCATAACATGGTTTTGAGCTACACTCTGATTGTTCTTATTTGTCGTATTGTAACCATGTACAGTGTATACTGTATATGTCATCCTAAGTAGAACTTAAATAATATTTTCTTTAAAATGTTTAAAATGTATGTAGGGTAAAAGTGTTTATAAAGTTTATCAACAGTGATGATGACCTGGAGTCAAGGACATTTTAATTTTTTGTAAACTTCTGTAAACACTTTTGTTCTATATATATTCTATTTATAATTCACATTCTTATAAATTCAGTTAAAGAAACTGACTTATAGTTACTTCAACTGTACTCAATTTTGCTGAACAGCAGCAGCAACAGTCATGACCTTGACCCAATACTTCCTGCATAATCCTATGCCAATGAGTACATTTATTTTACAATAATATTACTATGAGTTTCACCACAATATGATTAGAATTAAATTATTATTTTAATTAGTGGTTTATTTTTCTGCAGTAGACTATTACAAGTTTTCTTGTTGTATTATTAAAGGGAAACAAGACTGCTAAACTTTACACATTTCAGGCTCTTAATGTTAACTCAAAATAATATTATAATGCATGCATGTATATCTGTTCTTCGGGTAGTCCCCATTTCAGTTCAAAAACAGTGCAGAAATGTTTGAAATTCATTGTTAGCACCACAGGACTTTGTATGACTACAGTTTGTAAGTCACATAAATGTATTTATATGATATTTTGACAGAACTCTTAAAAATAAAGAGAAAAATATATTATACTTATTTAATATAATTGTATGGTATTTGCACCCAGCTGGAAATCACATGGTTTTCAAAACAGTGATCATGATAATTTAATTGTCACTGTCTTTTTCTATATGAATTCAAGTTTTGAATATCTGAATGTTTGATGATTATAACTACAAACTGGCATCTTCAAATTCATATGTGAAACTACACTCAATTTGAAATTTATCTTCTTTCTTAACAAAATCACAGCCAACATGTAGTCCAGAGCAACTGGTAAATTATTGAATCTAAAATTATAATATGCAAATATTATCACTGAAAAAACTATAAACTCAACCCAGACATTGCACTTGCTACCTGCTGAAATGATGTGTGTTTATTTTTGTAATTATTATTAAATTTTATTTAGCAAATACAAAACTCAATATATATATTAAATTAGAAGTTTGCCTATCTACAGTTTTGTTATGGAGAAGAACACAGTTATCAATATCCAGGGCTTTTGCCACTTCATTAATTAATGATTATTCATACCCACTTATTCATGCCCAGTTTGTACATGCACATAGCAACTCACAGTTAAAAATTGATATTTTTAACTCTTAAAAACAGAGATCAAATTTTGTACCAGTGTTTACACCCAGCTACGTGTAGAAACCAGTGGTCTATAATAATAATTATAATAATTTAGGATTTATACAGTGCATGTATCCAACAGTTCATGGAGCTGTACAGCATAAACATTTTAAAATATAATTACTAAATACTAATTAGATAAGAAAAAACAAACTATACAGAATAATAAAGACTTTAAAAATTACAGAATAACTTCAAAAACTACAGTGAGAGTAATTAAAACTTTAAAAATTATAGAATAACTTATTAAAAGAATTGATATTATAAAGATGACCAGTCTTATATATTTCGGTAGGCTATTCCAGAGCCTAGACACAGCATTTTGGAATGCCCTATGTATGCGATCTGGGTTTGACAAGGAGTGATTCTGAACAGAGGAGCATGCTTTACTTGTGATAATGAAGGAGTTTCAGACAAAGGTACTGGGTTGCAGTTCCATTGAGAGATTTATAAACAAGTAGAAGTAATTTGTATTCAATCCTGACCAGTAGTTTTAAAACAGGAAGCCAGTGGAGGTCAGTCAATATAGGAGTTATGTGACACTACTTTTAGGAGTTTGTGATGAGTCTGGCTGAAGCATTTTGTATGTGTTGAAGCTTGGCAAGACGACCCTTAGGCAGACCATAATTTTATAACAAGGAATTGCAGTAGTCTAGTCGTGATGAGATGAATGCATGAACTAAAGTTTCCAGACACTCTTTATTGAGGTCAAGCAAAAGTTATGGCAACTGTTATAGATCTATTATATCAAGTTATTGTAGCAAGTGGTATGTTGAGTCTCATCTTGAGTGATAATTTGGTCAAGAATGCTGTCCTAGTTGACAATGACTTCAAGTAGATTATTTAAAATCAAAACGAAGTTAATGTTAGTGTGGACTTTATATGAGTGTTCACTGATTAATTCCAATGAATATTAATGATAATATTGCACAAATTTTATTAAAAAACTGATCAAATGTGCAAATGTGCAAATGCACCTTTTGAGAACGTTTTAAAACATTCTGTCAACAAGTTTTAGTGGCACCTTAAATTTTCAGAAATTTAAGGCACCTTAAATTTTCAGAAATTTAAGGTGATGCCAAAACTTGGTGACAGAATATTTTGAAAATTCCTCACAAGTTTCTTCTTTACATTCCAACAATAATAAAACAATAAAAAATGGGAGGCACCAAACTCATTTGTGTGTAAATTACACTTTTAAAAATGTTAAGAACTAGGTTGCATTTAATAGGATTGTCACTTATATATATGAGTGTTAACTGATCAAATCCAATGAATATTAATGATAATTAATGCAACTTTGGAGAATTTTTTAAAAAATTTTTAAAAAATTCTGTCCC
>JANVCK010103210.1:0-11762 GCA_026546655.1 Epizoanthus illoricatus
GTCCTCAAGGTTGCAGTTTTTACTCCAGCCTCAATATTTCTTTTCAGCGCCATTTGTGATATTTTGTAGCACACGAGGGAGCTCGACCCAGTTTCCAGCGTTTCACAGGCGGTACAAGACCCAATGAGCGCGTTTCACCGCCCTTCCTTTCTAGCACCCTGTACAAAATCCGCGTTCTTCGGCCGGTCAGATTACTCCGGATCACAGTGTTCGCACTAATTTTCCTTCGCAGCGACAAAATCCTTAGTCCGGTAGCGGCAATCAACTAGTCTCACCCGGGAGTTGAACCCAGAAAGGCGCAAATAGCGCCTCCGCCACTATGAGACTTACTGTGATCGACCGCAAAACTATCCAATGCAAGCTACATGTAGTTCCTCGGACGGCCAGTCCGTGGCGCGAGTAGCTAAAGAAGGGCGGGGAAAACTTTTCGCGCTGCCCCAAATTGGCCTTTACTCTCTCCCAACGGATTATCCCATGTCCACAACAAAATGTCAGAAGTTCAACATTTTAAAAATAAAACACGCCCAAATTAATTTAAGACTTTATACATCTTTATTAACATTACATTTAAATCCCTCAAGTATCAGTAAATCTCTCCACAGTGCATGCGAGTCGCATTGGAAAATCGACGTGTCCACCATCAAATACATTTGAGTCATCGAAGCCCACACTAGCTCCCGCAAAATAATCTACTAGTTTGTTTCAATATATAAGCAATATGAAACGGCTGCCAATGTCTATAATCTGCGATATAAAACACGCTGGCAGTTGTAGAGCGCGAAACGTTAAAGAGGAACACGAGGCGAAGTGCTCTACAACTGCCGAAGTCTTTATATCACAGTTTAGACACAAGCAGCCGTTTTATACTGCTTTTATAAAATTGAAACAAGGCGAAGATAAAATGAGTGTTTATCCTCTGATACAAACACTCTTTTGTTCACCTGTTAGCCAATTATATCGCGCGTTATAGCTACCCTATTTTATGATATAAATTCAAGCAAAAAACCGAAACTTCAAGCAAGCACTTCATTTTTTCAACGGACAACAGTTCAACTTCAAGGCACCACCAAGATAACTCTTCCCCTACATCATGTCATTGTTTCCAAATGGTTCAATAAACAATTTCTTTTAACGTTTCTCTCATATGTCCGATAAGTTTTCAAAACAGTCAAGGTGGCTCGTACCGTTCTCGATTTTGAGCCACCTTAAACTATAAACAACCCGTTACTGGTAGCCTAAATTACCGTTACATCAACATCGAATAACCACCCCGACACGCAAATATCTTGTCTCACTTGCCCGAAATACCATGGAACATATTATCAATGGAACACATTTGAAATATAACCGCACCTTATTTTACTTCATTTCTTAACAAAAACTTACCACTATCCAATATCAAAACGTTCACATTAAAAGGGCTAAATCAGTTCATAAGGCAGTGGCAACAACATCGTTATTCACCGTAGCAAATAACTCATGAAAAACATTCAAATCAAATAACTCGATTCAAAATGAAGCGAATTATACGATTAGCTAGAAACTGTCTGAACAGAGTAAACTTCTTGCATAACTTTCCAAATTATAAAATATTTCTTTTCCTTAAACTGCCGACTTAATTAAATATTGATAATGTAAAACAACAGTAAAATATCCCTACCTGTATATCACTGCAAATGTTTCCATTCCAATGCTGTCTTCCGTGACCAAATGTCTATACTGCGCGTCTATTATCAGTTACCCAGTCCACAAAAAAAACTTGACAAGCACAAACAACTGGCAACAAAACTACATTTACAAAATGACAACATTGCAATTATTGTTTGATTGTTACTTTTGAAAGGACTCATCCTAGTCCAAATCATTGGGGTTGCAGAATATTGGTCTTGCAATACTAACGATCTCTTTTTAGCATTTCTTTGACATTGGCAAGAAGTTGGGAAAAAATCATTAAAATCAGTAATTAGCTATCACTGCAAGTTCAGTACCTGTGGTATCAATAACTGCTGCAACAGTTTAAGGTGGTTCGTACCTGTTTTCCATTTTTCTGTGTCATTAAATTTAACAATGGCTTACTCCTGTATTATCACAGTTGACTTTTGGTATTGGTAGAGTAGCCCTTCAACGTATCAACAGTTGCAGTCATACTGTAATTGTGGTTTTTATGGCAACCCTACAGGGCCTTAAATGTACCTTGTTTTTAATATTAAAGTGTATTTTACACAAAAAACGAATCGGTCAATCTCATTTATTATTTGCATATGGAGAACTTTTTAAAACATGTCACCAAATTGTTGTGCCACCTTAAATTTCTGAAAAGTTAAGGTAGCACAAAAATTTGGTGACAGAATTTTTTTAAAATTTGTGAAGTTTCTCCTTTGCAAGTCATCAATAAAACAAAAAATGAGGTTCACTGCCTCACGTTTGTTTAAAATACACTTTAATGCTAAAACAGGGTATATTTAGGGCTCTTCAGGGTTGCCATGGAAACCACAATTACAATATGAATGCAACTGTTGATACCTTGGAGAGCTACTCTACCAACATCAATTGTTAGTAAACTGTCATGATACACGAGTAAGCCATTTGCTAAATTTAATGACACTAAAATATCGAAAACAGGTATGAGCCACCTTAAACACTTCACTAAAACTGCAGTTTCAAGTGCTTAAAATAGTCTTTGGACTCTCTGTAGTTCGACTGGGTTATAATCCACAAGTAAAACTCATCTTATAACTGAATCCAGAAGTGTAGATAGCAAAACAAAAATTTCATAAGTTCAAAACAAATTCATAATACTAATTTCCTGTGGTTTGTATAACACACCTTTTATGAAATCACTGTTTGTTTCCAAGTAAAATGTCACCAATTAATATGGTAATATTTGTGTTTTTTACATGCTGTAAAAATCCTTAGTTTTCGATTCGTCATATACGGTACCCATAACATATAACACTCTACAAAATTATGTATATTTTTTATACCACACAGCTACATTTCTGACAAGAGTTACTGGGTTCGTACTCTTGTTCTTTTGAAATTCCACAACTTTTTAGTACTTTCTCATGACCCATTGTTGACGAATGTTTTTCAAAATTGTCAAACACTCTTCGTGGTTCACGATATTTTCCAGTACACTGGCGTGATAACAAAATTAAACAAGTGTTAGGTAATTTGAGAATATCATTTTCCATGACTTTGCCATAATTCAAACAAAAATTCCATGACTTTCATGGCCTGTCTATCCACTTTCCAGATGTTCCATGATCCGTACGAACCCTGGAGTAGCTTCAAATACAAGTGGTTTACTTTTGTTTGTAACCAAATTCAGCACAAAGTGGTATTTACAAATGAACTTTGGCTTCCTTTACTGTGCAGGGTGCACGTTGTGTCCAGTTATTTTACTGTAGCATTTTGTTGCTACTAGACGGGAATATGAATATACGTTGAAGCACTATTGCCTGTACTTGATCACTGAATACTCCATCTTGTCAATGTATAATGAACTAAAATTTCTTCAGTTACCCTCGGCTATTAAAAGCCTAACGCAGTATTGAAACTTCTCTTTCATTATACTCTTGCCAAAGCATGTGCATGACTACTCTAACCACTTGAATTATCAGTTCATTATCGGACACGTAAACTTCTATATTCGTTTTCAGCAAGAATTTTAGTTGTTTCACTGTGCACTTTCAGATAATATCCAAACCCCTATGGACTTTGATGAAAGGGGCTGGTGTCCTGGACTGGATTTTCGATTGCAAGGGTTTTTTGGCCAGGAAATTCTGGTTAACAGTGGTTTCCAATCCTGGGATTTCCTGCTGTGCTGGCTATAATTTGATCTTTCAGAAAGTTCAAGAGCATGTATGTAGTTACAAAAACGATCAACATGCAAGTTTGCACCAAGAATAGCACTTTTGAGGATGCTTGGAACATTTGATGGGAGCACTCAACTCAACAAGAAACAAAAGATAATGGACTATACAGCTTCTAGCTAAGAATAAATGCTGTAATGTCATTTGGAAAACTTGAGGGGTTGTTCTCGACTGCCCAAGGTGCGAGCATCTAGGGGGTCTGGGGGTATGTTCCCCTAGAAAATTCTTGAAATCTAGGTTCTCTGAAATGGTATTTTCTGCATGGAAAAGATTCTTCAAAAAATGATTTGATTCACTGAAAATTGCCATTTGAAAATTTTACATTTGACTTCAAAACACCTCCAAACACATACCAAGTAAAGGCTGGATAATAAAAGAATACCATGGCATCTGTTGTTGGTTTCTTGATCATCACCGACTTTTCACACTTTATTTTGCCCAAACAAGCAACATTTTTGTTGAAAAGCGTGGCAGATTTCTAAATTTCCCAAACTGCAAAACTCCAAGCTCTCCGACAGGCTGCCAAGTTGGGGGTGTGGCTTATACGAGAGGCTGCTTTGTACGTGAGAATAGTTGACCAGTTGTCTTGTGAAAGTTGCGGGGTCAAAAACCTGGGACCTAGCTCTTACTTTGAATGCTGCTATAACAATGACAAAGATCTGGGATAGATGACGGCCACATGATCGATACCAAGTTGCAAAAAATGATGAAAAACTTATACTGTGGAAGTCAGATACGAAACCCAAAATAGTCTTGGTGAAACTTGAATTTTGAAAGGGATACACATCGATGCCTCCGACGACAGGAGGAAGGATATTTTCTACAAATAACCATTATATCTAATAAAATCCAAAACAAATCTGATCCAACAACAAATCAAACTTGACACCTGCAAGATTGTCACAATAGCATATTTCCCCAGTTACCCAGCAGAAATGAACCAGATTAGAAACCTTGCCACTAGATTGGATAAGGCCTCGCTTACACGAGTCTTCATTCCAGGATGACTTTCATCTCAGAATTAGTTCATCTTGATATCTGGTGATTTCCTTATGTATGAGTCAAATCCAAGAGTGCCACCCCCCGGGGGATTTGACACGAGTTAAGTTCCAGATTGCTAGGAATTTGATATTTATTTATGTCTTGACTCCTGGGGCATGGGACACCTGAGTTAAAATTTCACAGCAAGTTTTTATAAACACAAGGTGCAACTTTGGCTTTTTATTTTGTAGTAGCTATGTAATAAAATGTGTAACGATTGGTAGAAGCAAGAATCAAAGAAGAGAATGTATCAAATACTAATGAAAATACTTTAAAGCAAAATCTAAAGAAATCAGTAGCTTGTACAGCCATGACAGTATTTATATTCTGCTGTCAGATATCACTTGCAAGTTTCTAAATAAAAGTATGTGCAGGGGCAACACCAGGGTTCAAATTGGCCCAACTATAGGGTGGTCCAATGAATTCCAATTCTAAATTTAAGAGACTTTATTCCTGGGATGAAATCACTCATGCAAATGAACAGGTACCAAGATGAACTCATCACAGGACAAAGTCATCCCTGGGACTGTCATGTAAACGAGCCCTTATCCTATCTGGCGACCAGTAGTATCTCCTTTGTAGTACCCATTCTGAATTATGCTGACACAACCCAATACCCTAATTAAGAGCCAGACTAATTAATTAGTAATTTCTAGTTCTTGCTTCAACTTAATGCTACCTACTGTTTGTTAACTTTTAGCTACTACCTCTAATGAAGTAATTCATTTATTCATTCATAAGAACTCTATTAAAATTACAGTAAGGATAAAAGGCAAACTACGCTACACAAATGTAGAAATGTCTGTGTGTGCAAATACTGCTATGCAGATAATTAAATAAGGTCCCAAACGAGTGTCAACATTCCCAATCCAGTGTTTATAGCTAGGAAAGGTCGTGATATTTTTTATAGTGCTATTTTTCATCTTGCTGTAAAATTGCCATAGCCAGAGCTGTCTGGGAACAAAAATAATTAAAATTTTCCTACATTTAACCCTGGTTGGGTGGCATACTAAAGAACACTTCCAAGGACATCTGGAACATTTGGATATCTGACACTCAATGAGGGGATTTATAAAAAGTTATCACATATGATACTACTGGAATTCAAAATGATTAAATTCAGCTCAATTCTGTGCCTAACTAAAAGAAGACATTTGCTTAACAATGTCATCTTTCCAATTAAACAAAAGAAAATTCAATAAATGATGTCTCAAAAAAGCTTTGTTTGTTCTGCTTGACTTGATGTTGCATTTTTGTCTGAGGTTAAATAAAATATAACAAATTGTCAATCATAAAACCAAGTATGTTGTTTTGCACCACAAACCATATTCATCATAAAACAAAAGATGCAAGGTTTCTGGCATAGTAAATATTCCACAAATGACTACAGAAAACAAGTGTAACTAGAACAATTTAACCATCCTCCTGTGATGGGTATTGTGGAAAAATCAACTGCACACACTGCAGTTAAAAAAGTACATTTGTTCAGGCTCAAAATCTATGAATATTAACATGTACTCTCATGCTGTATGCCATTTTGAACATCCAAACATAAATAAACATTTGGCAACTGTGAAATTTATTTCATTTTGTTTAACTGAGATGATTTGTGGTTGCTCTGATATTTTATGTCTTGTTAACACTGGCAGGTCAATTCAATAATGGGAGTGGTAATGTTGCAAGATCAATAATCATATTAGTTTACGAGCTTTGCTCGACTAGCAAGTGAAACTACCATATCTATTATTTTGTGCAGTAGTTAAAATTAAAAAATAAACACTAAATGAAGATTTTAGTTTGTTTGATCTCTGAAATGGTCATCACTTCCACATAATACTAGATTTGTGCTTTGCTTGTATACATTTATCAGTCTTTGGACAGCAGACACATTGGACTGACAAATGTGAACTTTAACAGCATACTGTTGACAGTGGCATATTGGAACTTTGCACAGCGGACAGATGTGCACTCAAGATTGGAACTTTGTACATTTGGACACTTGGAACTGAACTTTGTGCACTGGATCAAGTTGAAGCTTGTAATCTCACACATTTTAACTTCAAGAGCAGAGCTGAATATTGGAATACTGAACATCACTTTTCAATGTGTCATGGTGCTGTCTCAGATGTACTTCTGGGCATAGTCAACAGACTACCAATCTCGGGCTTTATAGATGGAGAACAAGAATAGGTTGAAAAGTTAGGACATTAACGAAATCAGTTTGCAGCAAACATGATTTCAAGGATGGACTTACGGACATCCTATTTGTACTCTTTTTGTCAAGGTATAACAAAGATAATTCATATCTTTGTATGCAATGCGAACACAGTTAGTGGTAATCAGATATAACTAACTACAAATGTCACCTCAATTATTTGTTGGTTGATCAGGGGCATGAATAAAAAACATTCAAATCTCCCTACAAATGAAGATAAACCAGAAACCATTCTCTGTTTGAGTATAAGGTTAAATGTTATGGTAACAAAAATTATCCAGTTTATCTTTATTCTACAAAATTGACTTAATTTTTAAAAAAAAAAACCAATGTTTAGTCAAATGAGCAGGTTTTTTTTACATACTCAAGACCATTTTACAACCACAAGCAATGGTAACAGTACTACAAACAGACAAATACTACCAGATGAGCATTTAAAAGCAGCAGCAACTCTCAAACTTGGAGCCCCTCTGGGATTTAATGTAGGACATGACTGGCAGAATATGCAAACTATCATATAATTTTAGAACATTTAAACTTACACTGGTAGCTTGATGAGTTGTAGTTTCCACCTCCACCTCCATAGGATGAACCACCGTATCTTCCACCACCACCACCACTGTAACCTCCATATCCACCACCACCACCACCACTGTAGCCTCCATATCCATCATTACGCCCTCGTCCTCTGCCACCACCACCACCACTGTAGCCTCCATATCCACCACCACGCCCTCGTCCTCTACCACGACCACCTCCTCCTCCACCACTGGAGCGTTTCTGGGCCTTTGACACTTTAATAGTACGTGCGCCAAGCTCCTATTTTATGATGGGAAAAGAAATAAAATTTCATGTCTATGATGGTATTCTGGGAAAAAACATGGTAGCAACTGCAACTACATTGAAGATATTCAGGTTTGTCTTGGTCAGTTCATTAAAAACCCTAACAAATATAAAGTTTACTTTGTCTGCTTTTTATTTACATCTAACAACACCACATATAAAATAATACCTAACTTTTTTCAGGAGTAGAGAATTTGCAATAACTACTGAACAATTATGGGTGGGCTTGAAATAATGGCTGGTCAACGTCTGTCTACAATGAGGAAATGACTGCTCAGACTTATCTTACGGCAGTCATGTTGACACTTCAAAGATATTTGAAACTTTTATACAAATCACAGGTGTCACTGAGGGAACATACAGAGAAGCAAGTTGAATTACAAATTGTTTTGAGTCTTGAATGGAACAATACAGGGTTCTTCCCCTAATCTCAGTATACATTTTAAGGACTTTTCATGATATTATTAAACCATACATCCTGTCTTAACTGAGCATGATACATCAGTTGTCTGACAGTTGGAAAATGTACAAGTGGTAATTTGAAGACTTGAAAATTCATGATATATTTGACCCACCAAAACTACAGCATGACAGAGCTAAACTTTATACTTAGCCAGTCACTTGACCGGTGACAAGCCAGCCCTTATTTTAAGCCCAGTATAGATCATTTACTTGCAACATTTATCACAAGAACCTAAAGAATAAAATACCCACAGACATCATATACAAAGCCAAAGTGACACAACAGGGCATGGTCAGTTCCCTTATTAAAATTCAGAACCGAAAATTGTACCTTGTTTGGTAATGAGTCATCACAACCACTAACTGTGAACAAGGTTGGTGGACTCGACATTGGTCATGTGACCAGAAATGCCCCTCACTAAACCTGACTTCACAAAAGCTGTAATTGCACACACTGTAAATGCACAAACTGAAACTTTCAAGAGACATTATGGGATCACATCATTGTAGAAAACTTGGTGTTATTTCAAGTAATGCTATACCGTGGTTTTAACTTTTTTGTAATTTCAGTGTTACTGGCACTGATTACATAACATAAAGTAACCCCACTTTAATATAAATGAAAAGATATTTTCAAACCCCTGTTGGATATCACACTGGTTGTTTTCTAAACCCTTCACACCTTTTGTACCCTGTATATAGTCTCTTTAAAAGTTTTTGCTCATAAAAATAATTTCTCATGTAATTTGACTAATTACTAATCACAGCATCTCTGTCAGTCCCTGATGTGTTACTAGTGAATAGTAAACAAATCCTCTAAAATGTTTCTATCAAGTACAGCACTGTACATTCAACAGCAACTAAATAAAGTCAAAAGTACTTACAGTGCCATCCAAGTCCTTTATTGCCTGTTCCGAATCACCTTGGTTTACAAAGGTGACAAAACCAAAACCCCTTGATTTTCCAGTTTCCCTGTCATAGACAATGATGGCTGCAAAGCAAACGCAAACAATCAAAATTTACCATCTGCACTGCAGTAGCATTTTGCCAAGTACGGTATTTACCAGTGTATAATGCACACTTTTTGTGCCCAAAACTTGTCCTTCGAAATTCAGGTGCACTGCCCCTCAGCTGGTCTTTTAAACTACTACAGTGACTTACAATCTCAATTCCTGAAAAATTAAGACAAACTACTCAAGCAAAACAACTGGTAAACAAATTATCTTATTTATGAGAAAATGTAATTACATGCTATCACAATGATCATGTCTTCTAAAGTTTTCAAGCGTCAAAGCTGCACAGTATCTGAGAATTATCCAGTTTGTCGAGTAACACAGCAACCACACAGCTGAAAGGGAGTTTGGCATTGCTGAAAACAACCTTCAATTGTGGAAAAATGTGACTAAAACAGACAAATTGAGGGTAGATGGCAGCTTGACCAGAACTCTAGAAAGATCTGCTGGCCTAGATTCAAGAGAAAAGAAACAAGTCTTGTGATACTCCCAGCACTAGTGTGAATCAAAGCCCTGTATGCTTTACTTTACGATTTACTTTACTGTACTGAACAAAACTGAGGGTGGGTGATACTCTTTTATAATTTTTTTCACACATAACATTTGCAAGCGGTCGAATGGGCTTTTGCACTTTTTATAAACCCCTGAAGAAATCCTGAATTTCACTCAAATCCCTGAAGAAAATGCCAAAATTTCAATAAACCCCTGTAGAAATCCGTCGAATTTTGTCAATTTTCAATTTACCCCTGAAGAAATCCGTGGAAAATGACCCTAACCCCCTAAAGAAATCGGAATAAATTGCTTGAAAACCCCGAAGAAATCCAACACGATTCTTGGTGGACCCCCGAAGAAATCTTCGGTCCTCAACCGGGGAGGTACCGGTTTTAAATGCAAAAACCCAATGGCAAAAAGGAAAATTATTCAACAACATGCGACTTTTTGCTCAAAAATTTTCAGAAACTGTCATCAGATCGCGTGTACCCCCGGAGAAAGGCATCGTCAAGAATATTCTATCAGAAGAAAGAGTCACCCAAGATGTTTTAAAATTTATTGCTAAAGGAAAATATCTCAGAGTTCTGCTGCTGCGAGTACTTTTTAACCAAAGTCAAATTTTGTATCGCACTCGAGGAATGAATGTATATGGGGCGACACCAACTGGGCTTTATCTATCAACTTTTAGTTGCAGAAACACTGTATTCAACATACTTCAGTTTTCTTTTTTCCTTTCTTGGCCAACTGAAATATCGACAGATTCTGCTGTTATCTTATTTGCGTCTACCACTTTTTCCCGCCATTTTGAACCGACAGTACTGAACTTTCTATCAACTGACAAATCAACACAAGTATTCACTGCAGTAGAATTGCACGCAAAAGTTCACTTACCTTCACTAACTTCTCCAAACTGCTCAAACGCTCCTCGCAAATCATCTTCTGTTGTATGAAAATCCATGCTTCCAACATACACTTTACTGTCTTCATCGCCGCCGTACGCCATGTTCAACAATTGTTTTTTGAAATCCCTGTAGACTTTAATGTTTAGAAGTCGCTACGTCAGTTACAAATACATTTATGAACATTTGCTAAGAACAAAATTATTGGCAAATACAAAGCAATACTTACCAAATCTCCGATAACCAAACAACCTCCACCTACTTTGCCAATGCCAAAAGAAAGTGGAAATAGCCAACGCGTCGCGTCCCTGCCATGTGGCTTTGTAAAACCGGTCTGACCAGTTTGTGAAACAAGTTGTCGTCACGTGATACCAACCAATGGCAACAAGCCCCTGGAAACGAGGTTGCAGCAGTTTCAGTAAACTGTTTCTCTTCGACTTCGCGAAGTTTTGATTTGTGGACAAAAAGCAAACAAGCGTCTGCAACTCGGGCTGTGTATCGCATTTGCGGGCAATACCGTAAATTCGATACCCGGCTTACACGTGCCTAGCTCGCTGTCGTTTCCTTTCCGTGAAAACCTTAATATATCGTATAATAAGCCCAAGGACTTATTTTCATTCGAACGGCTTTTTCACTACCCTGGGTGCCAGAGGACCTTCGCTTTTTATTCTCTTCGCCGCTTAAGCCGGTCTAACCTCTGGCACCCAGGGTACACTACACGCTTTTTGCAATAAGAACCAGATAATTTGGCCGAGCCTCATTGTTCTCAATTCTTGAGGCAACTTAGGCCTAAATTGTTCTCAAGTTGCTCTTATTATTACGAACAACAAAACTACAAAATTGGCCCCAACCCTATAAATCATAACCGTAATTCGAGCCATGTCAACAGCACGTATATGTAATTAGCATTTATTTTACTCGA
>JANVCK010103321.1:0-19692 GCA_026546655.1 Epizoanthus illoricatus
CAATTTCATCAAAATTATGAAAAAATTTAAACGCATTTTAAATCTGATGTTATATAGGAGAATTGTAAGTTTAAAAAAGTTCATCAAAATCATGAAGAATTTAGATATCGTTGTAAAAATTTAAAGAAAATTCAAGTAAAGGTTTAAGAAAGGGTTTAATAAAAATTATTCTTCATTAATTATATGGAAAGAATTTGTTGTTCGAAAATGAAAATATTAGATATTGACGGAAGCAATGTATGTACTAATTGTGGGATAGTTCACGGATATGCATTTGTAAGTGAAGACAGATATTTTGATTTCTACAGCAATCGTCATAAATTTCATCGAGTTTCAAAATACAACAGAAAATATCATGTAAGAAAAGTACTATTTGACGTATTTTATGAAGGAATTAACTTTTCAATCGAAGAAGGGGAAAGAATATGTAACGCAAACGAAATCATTGCAAATAAAAGATCACAATTAGATGACAGGAAAAGATTAGTAAATATAAGATACATTTTATCAAAATTATTTGAAATTTTAAAAATAAATATCACTTCAAAATGGGGAATGTCGAAAATTAAGAAGACACGTGATCGTTTTGATCTATGGTGGAAATTGATTGACGAGAGAGTCGGCTTTCAGATTCATAATGCTTTGTTTCTTTAAAGTTTTTATAGTATTTCTTTTCAAATTTCATAACATCAGGCGTCGTATCAATCACCAAATCATCTAACCATCTTAATTCCAATCTTAAAATTTCATTGTCGTAATTTTCTCCACGAAGATATGACCTCAATTTAGTTAATATTTTTTGATAGTTTTGAAAGGCAGCCATTGTAGACTCTTTCTTCCTATTATAATTTTTCAACTTCAACATCCCTTGTATAATTACACCAACTCCACTAATCGAACCCAAAATAATTGGATTTAAAGTAACACCTCCCAAAATTGTTCCACTTGTTGTTAATATTATAGACGAAACAGTTAATGCCGTCTCTAATTTTTTATAGTATTTATAACCATATTTGTGACACATTGTTTTCTTATGATAATATGAGTACAACTTTTTTAACATTATTTCTTCTTCAGGACTTACATCCTCATTAATATAATTGAAATCTATTACGTCTTTCTTCATACATTAATTCTCAAATAATACTACACCTAATTTAGACTTTTTTTCTACGTTACAGTAATTCTTAAATAGTACTACACCTAAATTAAACTTTTTTCGTACATTAATTTTCAAATAATACTACACCTAATTTGGACTTCTTTTCGAATTCACCAGGTATTTCCTCTACACTTATTGTTGATTTCGTTCTGCCAAACCAAGTACCATTATGATTTCCAGACAATTTATTTAATGCCATAGTACTAGAGTCAGTAACTTTTGCCTGTAGCTGGAATGAGTGCATAATATTTGGTTTAGCCTGTTCAAATTTTAAATACGTAATATCGCTCAAAGAATTCATTGATTCTGAATTTTCTAATTGTATTCCAAATCCTGCTTTAGTTTGATTAGCACTGAATGAAGAAGCAGGCAACTTAGACAATCCTATTTCCTCACTTTTCATATCCCATGTATGTTTCCATCTAAAGTAAAAATTTCCTGATGATCCAGTGCTACCAACAGAAAGACAAGTACATATCTTAAATATACCCTTATTAGAATTTGGAGTAATATCAAGATCATAATTAACTAAATCCATCCAATTTGTATCTGATTGCTCAATGTTTAATGATATTTCTTTCATAACTATTTTACTAATAGTAGGTGGATTTTCAACATCTCCAATACTTCTCTTACTTCTTGAACTACTTTCATTACTATTACTACTACCTTGAACTGTTGTTGTAGTATGAATAACATTTTCTATCTTAACTTCATTTTTGTTTTTAATGTATCCCATGAATATTGTTTACATAACTGTTCTTGAATTATTCTTGTTACTATTTTTACATTGAACTGTTTTAGAATTATGAATAACATTTTCTATTTTAACTTTTTTTGTTCACACAACTGTTCTTGAATTATTCTTGTTACTATTATTACCTTGAACTGTTTTAGAATTATTAATAACATTTTCTATCTTAATTTTTTGTTTACATAACTGTTCTTGAACTATTCTTGTTACTATTTTTACATTGAACTGTTTTAGAATTATGAATAACATTTTTGTTTACATAACTGTTCTTGTTGTAAATTTAATGTTTGTCAAGCTACCACGCATAATTGTTGCTTCACTACCTAATTTAAACGTTTCTAATTTAAGTTTGAAAAGAACACCTCCTTTGTAATCATTTTCATATGGTAAGACTAAACTAGATGTATTGTCAACATTTGTAGTATGTCTAAAACTAGCGCTACCTAATAATCTACCTGAAACATTAGCTTCATCATATAAGAAAAGTTTTAATCTTACACCAATATTTTTTGGAGGGGTTGATTTAGGATTTACAATAACAATTTCAACTTTTTCAAAAGATACAAATATTGGAGTTATAAAATCGAAAAATAATTCTTGAGGTTTACTATCTAGATTAAAGTGTTCTGTGTTTGATCTATTTAATGTTTTTGCTATTTCATTATTCGTAGCATTTACAATTTTTATTACATTTCCAATATTACCTGTTTCTAGAGGGTAATAACGACATATTCTTGGTGGTAAGTTTGCGATTTCTAGGAATTGTTTTGGAATTATATTTGAAGATTCTTTCATCATCGTTACTCCGTACACAAAAAAAGATAGATTGTTTCTTATTGTTGAATTTGTTGTAATAATAACGTTTATTGTTTTTACTTTGTTTAATATTTTTATGAATATGTTTGTCATTGTGGCGTATCTAAAATCTTCTTGTTCTTCTCTTGTTATTTCAACTGATCCTCCATCATTTATTGGTGAAGAAAATGTTGAATTTAATACATTATTTTTATCTTTTGAAATTATATCCACCTTTAAAGAAATGAAGTTCATATTAGATTCAGAAACAGTGTCTAGTTTTAATAAGAAATTTGAATCATGAGTTGTCGTCCAAACTTCTTTTAACGGTAAATTTGTATGAAAGTATTTTGTGTATTGATATGTTTGACTATTGATTGTTAAATTGCTTGCTCCACTTTGAATTTCTATTGAAGAATTTGTTAAATATGAAAAATAATTATATTTTGTTTGAACGGTTGATGCGACTTTGTTGTCTAAATATAATTTGGTTACTGTATCTTGTGCATTAATTGGATTATGTACATTTTCTAATCTCTTATTTTTCATATCTATCGTGTTATCATATATCGCCATTTGATCATTAAAAATTCCAAGATTGAACGGAATTATTTCTCTTTCATCTTTTTCGAAAACCATTCCATAAACATAATAAAAAAGTGTAGAATTTATATCGATAGTTGTTTTTATTAGAATCTTTGTTTCGATGTTTATATTTTTCCACAAAAAATGTTTATACTGTCTTTGTAACTCATTCCAGTTGGTATTTTTACATAGCTTATTGAAAGTTGTGAATTTGGTACTTGAGAAGCAGTTAATGAAACGTTAGATTCGTCTTGATTGGATATTACATCTACTCTTATACTTTGATACCATGGAATATATTGTTCAAAATCTAGAGTGAATTCACCTGTTTTGTTTTTATGTAGAGCGATTTTTCCTATCGGTTTTCTTAGATAATGTTTTCTGAGAAATGTTTTTTTACTTTCATCTACTTCGAAAAATGGAGTAAAAAAATTCTTTAAGTTTTTAAAGCTCTTTATTTTTAGGAATGGAAATGCGTTTGTTGCTGATTCTACTGGAAGCGGTTTGAAATCTCTGATTACCTCTTTCAAATTACTGATTGTTGCAACATCTTTATCATTAACACCCATTACAACATTAGTTAACTTTTTATTACCAAAATTGAAATTACCATCACTAGTTTTCGTTATTCCAATTTTACCAATTTCATCCTTTACACTTTTAAATGTCGCTGCATCACTATCATCACTTGGACTACCAACATTAACTAATTTTTTCGTTTCAATATCATAATTTCCATTATCCAATACCTTAGGCTTTTGTATAGAAGCATAACTTAAATCTCCCATTAGCGGTGAAAATTCTGAACTTCTTACTCTACCTTTGACACCAAAAATATAAAAAGCAAAATTAACATTCTTTACAGCTCTGAAATCTAATAACAATGTTAATACATAATCGCTTGATTTCGAAACTATTTCTACATCATAAACTGAAGTTTTGTAAACAGCATCTTTCTCATTCTTCGTAAAATGATCCTTCTTCAATTTAACAGTAGCCAATCTAGCATCACCACGAAAAACAATTGTTGATGTCTCTTTTCCAGTGACTTCCACTCTGACAGTATGAACACTATTATAAGCTAGTTTTCCAATATCACAAATAATAGTCTGTGACAAATCATTAGTCTTTTTAACTAATAATGAAGGCGGCATGTTCTTAAAGTTTTGTAATTCATCATCTGTTGTTGTAACTATCGTACTTGGCAATCTAAAATTATTACTTTTTAAATTCACAAATAAATTCTTTGTCATTTTACCGTAAATATTCCTGTCAACGTAATCCTTCCTTGTTGCACTACCATTCAATTTTGGTTCTCCTAAATTATTTAAATCAAAACCTTTTGCATCTATGTCTTGTGTAAATTCTGTTGCGATTTCAGACTTTCCAGGAATTCCTTGTAAACCTTGTAATCCACGCAAACCTTGAATTCCTTGTAAACCTTGTAATCCACGTTCTCCGCGATCGCCTTTTTCACCTTTAATTGACCTTCCTGGATCACCTTTATCGCCTTTTTCACCCTTTTCTCCATGATCTCCTTTTTGTCCAACCCCGGGGTCACCTTTGTCTCCTTTCTCTCCGCGCAAGCCTTGCAATCCACGAATTCCTTGTTCTCCACGCTCGCCACGCAAACCTTTATCACCCTTTTTTCCAGGAATTCCAGGCGGCCCAGGCTGACCCTGAATTTTAGAATCATTATAATCATTTCCATCACTTCTAGAACTATCAAGTATATAACCCATAACTTTTACCGTGATAAATCTTGAATGTAATGTTTGATAAATAATTCATTATAAACTTTATTTCTATATTTAAAAGGTTTCAATACATCATAAAAAATTTTTCCTTTTTGCATTTCATTCATAAAGTAAATACAAAAATATCCACAAGAATTCGTCTTCTTATGTTGGAACTGTGTTGAATTATAAATTAAATCCTTTCCTGAATTTAATACTTCTAAAGGCGGCTTCATACCAAAAGAATCAAAATATGAAATCTTCTTTCCAACATTAATAACAACCCAATGTGTTCCAGGTCCAACATCATCATCCAAATTCAAAATATAAAAACCTCTTTTCAAAGGTTGTGGGATTCTATCTTTCGAATATATCCCATTAAAATTCTTTATTTTCAAATATTTAATCCAATCTAATAAATCAAAATTACTTAACGCCTCTTCTTTGTACGCCCGACTTTTTTTTTATTTCCAGTACCTCTTTTTAATAAAAGTGCAGATCTATCACACCTTTCCTTTTTGTTTTTCTTGCAGTAAAAGGATTCATTTGCATTCCTTTTCCCATTCTACTTCTTAATAGACTACTTCCAAATGCTAATCCAGCAAGTGGCAATAATAAAGGAAGTAATCCACCAGTCTTCTGTCTTTGTGTTAATCTCAATTTTATTCCTGATCCTCTCTTCATTGCATTTTTAATTTGATTTAATTGATTTGTTGTAAAGAAAGGAATAAACTTCTCTAACTTTGGAATATTTAAAGCATCAATAGGAAGAATGTTTCCACCCAAAATTTTATTAATTCCAAATGAACCCAATCCTCCCAAAGCACCCAAACCTAAAGCCTTTCCAGCCATTGGTAAAAGCATTCTTCCAACATTTAATGCAGCTCCAAGAAATCCTCCACTTTTAGCTGTCTTCATTAACTGTGCTTTAGACATTTTCAAATCAGTTCCAGTCCCGTTATTCTTTGATTTCATTATTCTAGCTATTTGTGTTCTTGTTAAAAATAAAGGATAATCACCATGTAATTTAACGTTCTTTAATCTTAATGTAGCTCCTTCTGCTTTCCTCAATGCTCTTTTTAATGTATTTACTTGACCATTTGATAAACCTACTTTGAATGAATTTTAACTCGTCATGTTAATTAACTCGATAAAATTATACAGAATTTAAGGTCAACATTAGTTACAAAATACAAATCCATATTCAATAAATTAAACATTAATTCGATAATTTCATATTTAGAATACCTTTAACGTTACTTACACTTAATGTTTCTTCACACAATACGAGGGAATTAACTACAACTTTTATATTTCCATAATTAAGTAAATCAACATGTAACGTTAATTGTAAAGGTTCGTTAGATAAATGTACTTTTTCATTCCTTAAATCAAAGTAAACTAATCCTGTCGACTTTTCAAACTTTTCTCTACTTATATACGGTGAAGATTTCGTATCATTGAAAGCATCATTAAAAGACAAGAGTTGTTTGTAACTCTCAACTAGTCTTCCATTAATCTTGTATCCGTCATTTGGGTAATATGTTCCAGTTCCTATCTCTAATCTCATTGTAGTTGGAACTCCATATTTTGCAGGTTGTGCCGCAACGTATCCAGGTTGACCTTCAGTTCCATGTTCTGCAATGGCTGGAGCGGTTAACACATTAAAAGTTCTTATTCTGAAATAGTTTCCTTTTTGATCTGCTTTATCTGTATTAAGTGTAAACCAAACAAATAAATGTTTTGGATTCATGATGGAATTACTTATCTCAATTTTAAATGCTTTAGAAATAGTTACTTCTTTTGTAAATAATTTTTCAGACAAAAAGTTTATATCATACTTTTCTTTCATTACAAGGTTTTCTTTGAATTCCATTTTTGGTAAAGTAAGACTTATTTCAGTAATTTCTATTCTTCCGTCAGCAACAGCGCCGCCAGAAAACACTATTTCGTTATTATTAGCTATTTCTACAGCAATACTAATTTTACCTGGTGGACAAGTACCTTCTTTAAAAGCTGAAAAGAAACCAAAAAACTTTAAAGGAAGAATTCTATCAACTACAGCTCCGTTATTCAATAAGGCAGCTCTTTTACCAAATCCAGGATTATTATTTCTACTAGCTGTTAAAGTACCAGAATCAGGATAAATGAAATATGAAGTACCAATTCCTTCTACAAAATCAGAAGAAAAGTTTAACATAGTTCCTACATTCAAAGCTAAATTAGCATCATAAAGTTTGTAAACATGTTTTCCTTGTATTCTTACTTCTAACGATTTAACGAAAGAAAATGTTCCACTTGATAATGCTATTTCTGATCCGTTAAAGTTACCTGAACCGTCAGCCTTTGTTAATCTAAAGTGGAATTTTAAGTACGCATTATACCAATCATAAGGTGTAACTTCATTTGTATTATCTACTACGAATTTGTAAGTTGGATTCGTTGTTCCGGTCAAGAATCTTCGTAGTGCTTCTTTTTGTTGAAATGTTTCATATTCGTATCTTGTTAATTTCTTCATACTTTTTAACGACATAAATCTTAATCAACGCAAGTCAACACAAGACAACTAATTTCAAAATTTTAAAACTCTATGATCCAAGGAATGCCTTTCCTCTTTGTACTGATACCCTTACTACGTTCTCATACAAAATTAAAGCATAAATACTAAAATTTCCAGGACTTCTACTATACGTATAATGGAAAACGATATTTGTTTCTCCTGACTTTAAATCATTCTCTCTAAAAGTTAAATCAAAGTAAAGAACAATGTTATTTCTGAATGACTCAAAGAATCCGTATTTATTCAAAGGAAGAATAGCATTTACAACAGCTCCGTTATTAATTAAACTTTGTCTTTTCTTGTATCCTCCTTCAACAGTTCTATCTGCTGATACTAAACCAACTGCATTACCAACATCAGGATACATGAAGAAACTTGGGCCAACATTATCAACGTAACTCTTATTAGTTTCCAAAAGATTCTTAATATGTGTTGCAAGATGTAATCTCTCACCTTCATACACCTTTTCACCGTTATAACTAACACGAACAGTAGTAAAAAATGATGTTGTTTCGCTTGCTGGAGCAATATTAGCATCGTTAATGTTAGTACTATCATCGGCCTTGAGAATTCTGAAATTAAGATTTAAATAAGCATTATACCAATCAAGTGGATTACTTTCATTCGTATTATCAACTACGAATCTATGACCGTCTTTATTTTGTGTATTTGCTCCATCTATAACAGGAAGCGGATTTTCTAATTCATACATTACATTTTCATAACGACTTAAATATATTGAATTTCTAAAGTTAATTTCCGTCATGTTTTTATGTTACATAAATGTTACATTAATTTTCAAAATATTAAAAAATCATGACTTTTATTTCGAATTTACAATGAATCAAATTTAGAAGTAATTCTGTCCTTTTCATTTTGTGCTTTTTTAAGTAATTCAGCAATTTTATCTCCTTTAGTTTCTTTCAATAATAAAGGTTTTTTAATTTCATCTACGTTTAAGTCTGTATTAAATTCCTTTTCTACTTCCTTATTTCCTAATTTCTTTCCTACCTTCCTTCCAACAGCTTTACCAATTTCTTCACCCATCTTTTCTGCTGTAGTCTTAAATGATTTCTTTGTACCCTTTTTAACAGCTTTTGTTGCTAAATCAGTCCAAAAACCAGATCCATGAATTCTGTCTTCTAATAAATACCTATTTCCGTATTCATCCCTAATTTTTCTCATATCTATTTAGTTAATAAAAAGGGGCATTTAATAAATTATACTTTATTTAATCGTTAACATAGGAATACCATTTAAACCTATTAGTCTTAAAAGTGCATCTGTAATATAAATTCTAATATCTGTAATAAGAGAAGAATTAATTTTATTGTATTTGATAATAGTTGGTTTAATTTCAAACGCATGTGATTGAATCAAAGAAGCCGTACTAAATACAGCAATAATGTCTGAAGATCTTCCTGAAAAATTAGAATCTGTAACCAAACTTGAATGTATGAGAATCGTATCAATACTATTAGTAATATTTGGTAATTTAGATCCATATTCTGATGTAGTTACTTTCTTCTTATCGAAACCTATTAAATCATGAAAGGATCCTTCAGTCAAATCTAATTGAAAATCCTTGTCTAATTCAATAAAAGTCTTAAAAGCGAAATCTTTAAATTCTAAATATACTCCTCTTTTCTGAATACTTTCTCCAGCTACTTTTGCAGGTCTATCACCATTTTTCTCTATTGTAACTTGAATGTAACTAGCAATATCTGAATATGTATAACTTCCACTTGGTAATGTTATTTGTTTCCATGTACTTCCATTGTCCTTTGAATATTTTAATTTTCTGTTATTATAATCATCTGTAATATTAAACCATGAATAATTCATTTGTATACTTTCTACACCTACATATCAATCTTCATTATCATCGAATCTTAAAGGTGGATTGAAATTTATATTAAAATCGTGTGCTTTACTTCCAACTGTTCCTCTAGATGAAAGTAATGTTATTGGTATCGGATGATTGTTTCTTTCCATGATTGTAAGTAACATAAATAGAAAGTAAGGTAGATTAAAGTAAGATAGATTAAAGTAACATAAATGAAAAAACTTACATTAAATTCTTCTTTACGAACTTATCATGTTGTTTACTCGTTATTATTCCGTCCATTCTCATCTTGTCAATAATAGCCCACATTTCGTTATTAATAGCAGGATTATTATTTCCAGCTCTTTTTGTTCCGAGAAGAAGTTCAAGTCTCTTAATCATATCCTTAGGATTAGTAACAAATATCTTTACATCACCATAACTTTTACCTTTCTTTTTTCTGTATTTAATAGATGATTTCAAGTCTGTAACTACACCTTTATATTTACCTATTGCAACACTTATCTCTCATAATCTCTTCCTTTCATCATCGTCTCTCTCTTTACCAATCTTTGGACCAAGTGCAATTCTTTTTTTACCCAAATCCTTATTTAAGTCATCCAAAGTCTTTTCGTCAGCCTTTAGTAGTGATGAAGGTAATGGATAACCTTCATTTGTAATTATTTCTTTTTCTTTTTCGTTGAGTACTTTACTAATATCTTACACAAACCCTTCTTTCTTTTCTTTAATTGCTTCTTGTTCTTCATCTATTTCATCTATTTCATCTATCAATCTAGCAATTTATTGTTCTTCATTAATTTTATTCTTTATCATTAACCTAGTCATTCTATCTAAACTTTTAGTATTTTTCTTATCTCCTCATTTTGATTCTTATCTACTTCACCTAACTTTTTAGTAATAGGCTCGAACTGTTCTTGTAACATTAATTTAGTTCCTGCACTTTGTAATCTTATCGTTTTCAAATCAGAAGAAATCTTACCTTTTAAATCATCAACGACTTTCTTATCTTCAATAAACTTTCCAAACGTATTTAAATCCATACCTTTTTGTAAGACAAATACTTATGGAAATACCAAATTATGATACAAAGAAACCACAAGGATTAAACAATAAAAATTACGTTTTTCCAGAAGATCATAGAACACTTATTTCAGGAAGGAGTAATTGCGGAAAAACAAATACTTTAATTCACATGATAAGGAAACCTTTAATGTATTACGATAAAATTTACTTGTACACACCTAATAAAGAACAAGACAAAATAAGAAATCTTGAAAGCTTCATGAACGACTTATCCAAAAAAGTAGGATACGATATACTAGAAATAAAAGGAAAGAGCGAAATAAAAGATGTTGAAGAATACCCTATGAATAACAGGAAACTAGTAGTCTTTGACGATCTCATGAATTCCTCTAAAAGTACACAAAAGAAAATAAGTGATCATTTCACTAATGGAAGACATAGAAAGATTTCACCTATTTACATTTCTCAATCTTATTTTGGAATACCAGAAATCATAAGACTTAATTGTTCACATATGTTAATTTATCCACCTAGTACAAAGAAGAAAATCAGAATGGTAAGTAATGAAAATATGTTGGATGAAAAATTATTCGACAACCTGAAGAAATATCAGTTCTTATTTTTGAATAAAGAAACCGGAAATGTAAAGAAGAATTTCTAACTATAATAAGTTGACTTAAAGATTCTGAAAGTAATGTTAAAGTTACTCGTTTTTATCTGTACATATATTCATGTTGACTTATTGTGTGAAAGAAAGAAAAAAGACAGAATCAGTACCTGGAAGTGAACAAGAAATCACTACTAAGAACGGAAGAAGAATGTTGAAAAGCATATGTGAATCTTGTGGTTCAAAGAAAAGTACATTCATAAAGAAATCATAAACATTTTTTATTAACCTTATTTTATTGAAAAAGAAGACTAAACATGACTAATAACAGAAAACATTATTAATGTTCGTTATAGTCGTAGTTTAAAGAAACATAAATAATATTTTTTATTAACCTTATTTTTATGTATTGTTTTATTGAAAAAGAAGTAACAAAGGATGTTCCAAGAAGTCAAAGTCTAAATATGACTAATAATGGAACACATATACTTACATCAATTTGTTCTAGTTGTGGAGCAAATAAAGTAAAGACAATTACTGGTTCAGGTTTAATGGAAATACAAGGTAAAGGTTTCGACATTCATAATTTAATAGGGAAGTTACCAAAACCTAAAAGTGGATGGACACCAGGAAAATACAAATATATGTGACCTTACAATCCATTACACAAACAATTAGAATATGATCCAAAAACAGGAAAAGTCTTGAAATGGAATGTTCAACCTTACAATGAAATAGACAGAATTTCTGCTTATCACGACATTTGTTATGATAGATTCTCGAAAGGCTTGAGTAATGATACGAAAGGAGATTGTGATAAGAAAATGGTAGACTCTGTAGATGCTTTACCTTACAATAAGATTCCGAAATGGGGAATGTTTGCAAGGAAGACGATAGATGCAAAAAGGAAATTAGGATTAGGAATGAAACCAAAAAACTTGAATCGGCGTTGAGTAAGGAAACGGAAATGACAGAATATCCTAAAAAAGATTGGGCTCAACAATTAGCCGATGAGACACCTAAGCCAATCAAAAGAAAACCCAATGAAAGAAGTATAGTAGACGATTCTGTTGAAGATTGGGCTAAACAACTAGCCAAAGAGTTACCTAAGCCAATCAGAAGAAAATTCAGGAAAAGAAGAGTTTTTACAAAAAGTATAGATGAAATATGGGCTGTAGATTTAGTTGATATGCAAAAGTTTTCTAAATGGAATGAAGGTTACAAATATCTTTTAATGATAATAGATACATTTTCTAAATATGGATGGATTGTACCATTAAAGGATAAAAAAGGTGAGACAATTACTGATGGATTTAAGGAAATATTAGGTATAAGAAAACCTAAGTTTATTTGGGTAGATAAAGGAAAAGAATTTTGGAATAAAGACTTTAAAGAATTCCTAGACAAAAAAAGAATAAAATTATATTCTACTGAAAACGAAGAAAAGTCTTCAATAGTTGAAAGATGGAACAGAACGATGAAAAATGAAATGTATAAATACTTTACGATGAAGAATACGTATAAATACATAAACGTTTTGAAAGAACTACTTTATCGTTACAATAATTCTTATCATAGAAGTATTGGAATAACACCAAGTGAAGCTAGTATGAAAGAAAATAGAAACAAAGTATACTACAATTTATATTGAGAAGAAGAAACAAAAACGAAAGAACCAAAATTCAAAGAAGGTAACCATGTAAGAATAAGTATACTAAAAGGTAAATTTCCGAAAGGTTATCTCCCTAATTGGTCAGAAGAAGTATTCGTTGTCGATAAGAAAATCAAAGGTATAAACAATGATCCAATAACATATAAATTACGTGATTTGAGAAATGAAGAAATTAAAGGAACCTTTTATACTGAAGAATTACAAAAAGCTAAACAAACCATTTTTAGAATCGACAAAGTAATTAAATATAGTAAGAATAACAAAGAAGCACTCGTTAAATGGAAAGGTTATTCAGACGATTTTAATTCGTGGATTCTAAAAAATGTGCGTTCAAAATGATACATAAGGATATAATATAAGAATATGATGAGTGAATTATTAGATAATTTGTATTATGCTTACGAAAATGATAATTACAAATTAATAGATTATCTAGATGTTGATTACATAATTGAAAATAATATGTTGATGTTTTCACTTGATAGATTCAAATTAGAAAAATGGATCTTGAAGGAATACTATGATATTAATGTTAATTGTGTAGATCAACATAAGATGTATAGATGTTCTGATGATACTATAATTTGGCTCAACGGTGAAGAAATAGTACAAAAGATTAAAACAAAATCCAAGAAACCTTTAGAAAAATGTTTGAAACTTATTCATAAAAGATTTTCGAAATTGTGTAATACTAATTTTTGTGAGGATAGATTTAAAAAGGATTTAAAGATAATCAAGAAAAAACTCATTGATTGTGATGAATTTGATTACGAAGAAACCTTATTCGAAATATTGTCAAATCACATTCCGTATAAGTTCAAAGTTGTGAATGGAGTTGCAAAAATTATTAAAGGAACTATAGAAGATTATTTTCCGAAAAGAGATGTAAAGAGTGAAGAAGATTGCAATATTTGTCTTTCTAACTCACATGTATATAGGAAAATTTGTAAACATTCATTCCATAAAGATTGTTTTCAAGAATGGCTCGATAAAGGTGACAACGATTATTGTCCTTATTGTAGACTAAGATGTACTTAAAATAATGTCTAGTTAGATTATCGTCCTTATTGTAGTTAAGAATTATAAATACAATATTATGTCTAGTTAAATTATTATCCTTATTGTAGACTAAGATGCGTTTAAAATAATATATAAGTGTATAATATAGGAGTATAATGAATAAACAAGAGAAAGTACAAAATCTTATTAATAACTATAAAAGAAACGGTTGTTACGTTCATATAGACTTTGTTGAAGATTTAGATTTCACGTTGAAAGCATTGACTGGAAACGAATATTTAGACGGTGAAATGAAAGAAAAAATAATGGACTGGATCATCAAAATACATAGTCCACTATTTAAAGGATATACAATTGGTTTCAGATTGGACAACGAAAGGAACCTATATTTCATAAGTAGAAGAAATGTAGAAAAAGTACATGTAAATAGTGAAAGAGCATATGATTACGCAAAAGCAGGTTTAAAAGCAATACATATAGAAGTATGTAGACTAGCTGGAATGGATTACAATGAAGAAAGATATATAAGAGATTTAAACTACCATTTTCCAGAAGAAGAATCCATCAATTATACTATAGAAGAAGTAAGAAGAAAACTTAATTCTCATCTTCCACCTGGTTTCGATTGTGATGTGCACGAAGGATGGGATGGAACGATATACACTCAAAGAATGGCCTTTTATGAAGAACTAGAAGAACTCATTTACAAACCTAGACCTGAATCAGACCATAACAGTGAAGACGGAGTTGAAGATGAAAATGAAGATGGAGTTGAAGATGAAGATGAAGATGAAGATGAAGATGAAAATGAAAACGGAAATGAAAAAGTGTATCTACTAAATGAAAAATTTAACGGTGAATGTCTCATATGTTATGAAAAAGGAGAAATTTCCAAAACAATCTGCAATCACTTATTTCACGAATCTTGCTTAAATACTTGGTTTAGGTATAACAATAACAATAAGAATTATTGTCCTTATTGTCGTCAAGAATTCTAAATACAAAATTATGTCTAGTTAGATTATGAACGAGATTATCATAAAAATATTGATCGAATTTTGTTTAAAGAATTATGTTAGCAAAAGTAATATAGAAAAAGTATTACTAATTCTCACAGCATTAGAAAAATATGATTTAGTGTGTATTCTAGCACTTGAATTAGAAGACCGTCATAAGTTACCTATAAAAGCTTATGAAAATGGAAGATATGTCGAACTAAATGAAGACAAAGCAATATTAAAGAGCGATAATAAAGGTAAAATTAATAAGTTTTATCACGAATTTTTATGGTATAGATTTCCTCACGATAGATTAAATTTATGTGAAGATATAGAAACTTTCTTTAGCTACTTTAGGCGAAGTTTTAGTAGCTTGAAGGATAGAAAGATGTGTAGATTGGTAAGAGTTACTCTACATAAGTTTCTTAATGATCAATGTCCTATTGGTAAGAAGGTTTTTGAAAATGAGTATAAGAAGAAATACGGAATAGAATTATATTATAGGTATAAGGAATGTATGGATGTTTATGAAGAACATATTAAGTCTGATAAGTTGCTTTCGAAGGATGTAGATGAAAAAGATACTTGTCAAATATGTTTTGAAATTAATGATGTAAAAAATTTAAGGAAAACAAGTTGTAAGCATACCTTTCATAAAAATTGTTTCGATCAATGGTTTGATAAGAAGAAGAGCTGTCCTGTATGTAGAACGAAAGTAAACGCATTGTAAATTTAATATATTTTTGTATTATATAGGAGATTATGAATATGATTAAAGTTGATAATAATAATTTACCAAGAGTCAAAAAGACAGCCGATGAAAAAAGACTTGCATACAATGCTAGAATGAGAAGATACTTCAATAGTAAAAAATTCGCATGTAGGATATGTAATGAGATTTACGCTTTTGCATACAAGCCTACACATCTAAAAAGTCCAAAACATAAATTGAACGTATTGAGAAAATCTGAAGGAACTAGTGAAAACAAAGAATGGAAAAAATATTTTGAAAATTAAAAAATGTAGAGTTTAAAACTTTTTTATTGTATTATATCAAATGCAGCGATAGAAATCTCTGTAGATAATAATATAACTCTTATTTATAGATGGAAGATTTATCACGAGAAGAACTACTTAAACTAATTAAAGAAGAAAGAAAAATGAGAAAAGAAGAAAGAAAAAAATATATCATGGCCATAACGAAACGAGATAAAACTATAAAGAAACTTAAACCTGTTGAAGAAAAAGGATCTAAAACAATTAAAGTAAGTTTATTCGTACTAACAAAGGCAATGAAAGGTGCTACAATTTCATACGGAATATCTATAGTGGACGATAAGAATCTAGACAATCAACTCATCGAAACAAGACTAGCTATAAGAGTAAAGCTAAGATCTAAATTATACCATAAAAAAATCTCAAATTTCTCGAAACATTAAAAATTAAATTTTGGAAAGAAGGTATCGAGGAACCCAAAGAAAAACACTTTTCTTCAAAACCACAAAAATTAACCAAAAACGATGAAATACAAAGTGCTCTATTTAAAAACGTAGAAGACTTAACAAATAAAATAGGTACATGGACAAATGAAGGTTCTAATTGGAGAATAGAAGAAATACTCGAACATTCTTTGAAAATAGTAGATTACATCCCTTTAAGAGGTTCAACATATATAAATCTACCACCAGAACATAAACATAATAAAAAAGGTTTAATAAATATAAGAAATGAAGTAGATGATGAATGTTTTCGTTGGTGTCATCTAGCATACAAATTTTCAGTAGAAAAAGATCCACAACGAATATACAAATATAAAAAACATATAGAAAAACTAAATTATAAAAATATATCTTTTCCTGTGTCGACAAAGGATTACAACAAAATAGAAAAAAATAATGATATAAGAATCAATGTACTTGGTTATGAAAATAAACAACCATTCCCTATCTACGTTTCCAAAGAAATATATAACGATGAACTTAATTTACTTCTAATATCTGACGGAACAAGTAATCAACATTATGTTTTAATAAAAGACTTCAACAGATTTATGTACAATCAAACAAAAAATAAATATAAAAAATATTTCTGTATGTACTGTTTACAATGTTTTTCGAAAGAAGAAGTCTTAAAAAAGCATAAAAAAATATGTTTAAGCATTAACGGAAAACAATCTATAAAAATGCCTGAAAAAGATAAAAATTTCGTATCGTTCGAAAACTACTATAAGGAATTAAACGTTCCATTTGTAATATACGCTGATTTTGAATGCATAACGAAAAAGGTAAAAACAGAAGCGAAGAAAGAAGTAGATGAAGAATATGGTGAAGAATCATTTACTAATATGTATCAAAAACATAAAGCTTGTGGTTACGCATTTAAGTTAGTTTGTTGTTACGATAATAAATTTAGTAAAGAAATACAGATTTATAGAGGAAAAAACACTGCATACAAATTCCTCAAAAAAATGCTTGAAGAAAGTAGATATTGCAAACAGGTAAAGAAAGAGTCTTTCAATGAAAATATGATTTTAACAGAAACAGATTTGATAAACTTCAAAAGAGAAACTTCATGCCATATATGTAAAAAAAAATACAACAAAACAGATAAGAAAGTCAGAGACCACGATCATACAACTGGAAAATATAGAGGATCAGCACATCAAACATGTAATCTAAACTATAAACTTACAGACAAAATTCCAGTAATATTTCACAATTTAAAAGGTTACGACGCTCATCTAATCATTCAAGAAATCGGAAAATTTAATGAAAATATTTGTGTAATTCCAAATAATATTGAAAAATTCACAGCAATATCTTTCGGACGTAATTTAGTATTCTTAGACAGCTTTCAATTCATGAGTCAATCATTAAGTACTTTAGTAAACGATCTACCAAAAGATTCATTCAAATATACAGAAGAAGAATTTGTCAAAAAAGAAGAATTAAATCTAATGATACAAAAAGGTATCTATCCTTACGATTACATGGACGATTTCAAACGTTTTGAAGAAACAAAATTACCAAAGAAAGAAGATTTTTATAGTATCCTCAACGATGAACATATAACGAAAGAAGAATATAATCATGCACAAAATGTATGGAAGACTTTCAATTTGAAAAATATGGGAGATTATCATGATTTATATTTGAAATCCGACGTATTACTTTTAACAGACGTTTTCCAAAGTTTTAGAAATTTATGCAACAAATACTACAATCTAGATCCTTGTCATTATTTTACAAGTCCGGGTCTTTCATGGGATTCTATGTTAAAAATGACTGGTGTAAAATTAGAATTAATAACAGACGTAGATATGTATCAATTTCAAGAACTTGGAATGCGTGGTGGGATATCTTACATTGCTCATAGATATTCAAAAGCTAACAACAAGTACATGAAAGAATACGATGAAAATGAAAAATCGAAGTATATAACATATTTAGATGCTAACAATCTTTACGGTTGGGCAATGTCACAACCACTTCCAACAGGTAAATTCAGATGGTTAAAGAAAGAAGAAATAAAGGAAATGTTTGAAACAAAAACACTATCATATATTGAACTAACTACTGAAAAATGGTCAACTCTTACAAATCGTGGCGCTATATTGGAAGTAAATCTTGAATATCCAAAAGAATTACATGATCTTCATAATTCGTATCCGTTAGCTCCAGAAAAAGTAGCTACAAAAGAAAACGATCTTTCAAAGTATTGCAAAGATATAAAACTTAAATTCAACTTAAATATTGGATCAATAAAAAAACTAATTCCAAATTTAAATGATAAAAAGAAATACGTCTTGCATTATAAAAATTTGCTATTATATTTAAAACTTGGATTAAAGTTGAAAAAAGTACATCGTGTCCTTGAATTCGATCAATCTTTATGGTTAAAAAAATATATAGACTTTAATACTGAAAAACGTAAAGAAGCAACTAATGCTTTCAGAATATCATTCCACAAACTTCTAATCAATTCAATATATGGAAGAACAATGTTAAATAAGAGAAAACAAGTAGATTTAAGACTAACAAATACAAAAGAAAAATTATTAAAATATACTTCAAAACCTTCCTTCATAAACTTAAAAACTATAAACGAAGATCTTGTAATAATTCACAAAATAAAAGAATGTTTGTGTCTAGATACTCCTTCATATATTGGAATGTGTATTCTAAAAATAAGCAAAACTTTGATGTACGATTTTCACTACAACTATATTTTGAAAAATTATGGTAAAAGAGCTAAACTTCTATTTACAGACACAGATTCACTTACATATGAAATAGAAACAGAAGACTTATATGAGGATTATTGGAAAAATAAAGATATATTCGACTTCAGCAACTTTAACAAAGATTCAAAATTTTATGATCCTAAAAATAAAAAAATAATCGGTAAGTTCAAAGACGAGGCTGGCGGCAAACCTATAATTGAATTTGTTGGATTAAAGAGTAAAATGTATTCATATTTGAAAGATGATGGTAACGAAGGAAAAACAGCTAAAGGCGTCAAAAAATCAGTAATAAATAAGAACATAAATCATCAAAACTATATCAATACTTTAAACAAAAAAGAACAACTTCACCATACCATGAACTCCATAAGAAGTCAAAAACATCAAATAGGATCCTATCACATAAATAAAGTCAGTTTATCTTGCTTCGACGACAAAAGATACATTTTAGACGACGGAATTTCAAGTTTAGCATAAGGTCATAAAGATATAATTAACTAAAAAATACAATTTAAATATTTTTCATTTTTCTATTTTCAAGTTATTTTTTTTATTAAAATTTCTTGAATATATACTTCTTTAAACCCTTAAACCTCCTCAAATTTTCTTGAATTTTCTTAAATATAAAACTCTCCTATATAACATCAGATTTAAATTGCGTTTAAATTTTTTCATAATTTTGATGAAATTT
>JANVCK010103322.1:0-11760 GCA_026546655.1 Epizoanthus illoricatus
AGTATGCAAGTTTCCATTCTTTGTTCTCTTATATAAACATAGATTTTAGCCAATCAGAGCGCGCATTATATATGAGTTATTTTATAAATTATTATAAGGTTGCTTTGTTGCGCTTACATCACCTCAATTCACACATGCAATGCAAGCACAAATGCAAATATTAGAAAAACAAAATTTCCCTTTTGCATTTGTGCTTACACATGCATTTTCTTGCTTCACACTAAGTATTTCTTGTGTTGTGTCTTGACTGGTACTTGTGCTTGCATTCTAATGCTAAGCAGGATTTGATTTAACCCTCATCCTCGCAATCCCTTTCCAAAACATAAAATAATTATTACGGGCAAGGAAGGGAGGGGAGTTATAGACCCCCTCCAATATTTTCAATATGGTTAAAGATATAAAGCATGCACATAACTGATTAATTTCCATGGCGATGGTCACATCTGACAAATACTTGTTGTCATGATACAGTACCTGTAAAGTATTTTTCATAAAATATTTTAGAAACACCATATTAAAAGGTAAAATTACATAAATAAATCATTAGAAGTGAAAACAATTTATAAACAAATACTTTTATAAAATAGGAGTTTTTTTGAAGCTTGATCTAATTTGCATAATTAATTTCACATAAATTATAAATGATGGCATCATATATGTCTTTTTAAGCTACAGTAACTCAACATTTCATGTTAGTTTCTTTAAAAACAAAAACATTATGCCAGAAAACATATGGGAGGGAGGTCAATTACTGGGAGGCCCCCTGGTAATTTTGAGGAGAGTTCTCACATAAAAACTTGTGGATATAGCTACTGATCAATATCTTTCAGAATTTACAAGTTCAATTTCTATTGATTTATTCTACCTGGAGCTGGTATCTGATACCTACTACGCACCTTCAGGAGGAAGCTGGGCTTGGTCAGGGGTGACTGCTACCAGCTCCCGTGAGCGTAAGTTCATGTTGGGGTTGAATGGTTCAGGTGGAAATGGTGTGGGTGGTCTGGTGCCAAGTCTCTGCCAAACAGGCAATCGTTCAAATTGAGGTTGCTCTGGATTATATGAATCTAGAATAAAGAGAAATACATGCACCAGTGTCAAAGATGGCAATGGCAATCTCTCTGAAACACAAGACGTAAGAAATAGAAACATTTCTGTGTTTTCCATTGAGTTATAGTAATATGAGTGCAAGTTTGGGAGAACAAGAAATAGCTGAAGCTTCTCCAAGAAGCCATAGCTAACACTAAAAACTCTTTCTAGAATCTGTCTGTCTGTGCACATTTTAGTGTATCAATTAAGTATCTCTGTTTCAATAGCAACAACATTTAAGTAACACATGTAGGTAAAGTGGGGATATATTTTTATTCAAAAATGTTTTCATGATTGTATTTTGCTTTTGGTATATATTACACAATTTTACTCACTTCAAACCTTTTAGTTACTTTGAATCAATTTTAAAATTAAATTGATCTTCTAAAATCACAAAAAATCCACTAGGTTACTGTTTTCATTACAATAAACTATGAATGGTTTGTCACTGTTATCTTTGTTATAAACAAACCTTCAAATGGAGCACGAGGCATGGGTGGCCGCGGACGGTCAGCCCGAATGGATGTAGGATGCATTGGACGACTAGGGGGGTGGGGCACCATCCTCGGTGGCATGATACCTGGGCCAGCTACTGTCAATCTTTGGGGAATCATCACTGGTGGTGCTGGGGTCTGTGTGGATGTAGGGCCTGGGGCAGTACCAGGTGGAGAGATGGGTGGATTACCTCCCTTTGTGACCGTGGTATCTGGCTTGGGTCCTGGTGCAGCAGTGGAGCCTGGAGGTGGCGGCTGTGATGTCGGCACAGGAAATACTCTAGGAGGTACCGGCCCCATGTTCCCTTGTAAGCCTGGTGGCTGTATTGGCAGGGGAGGTCTATCTGGTATGAATGGTGGCGGACCAGGTGGGAAGCCCAGCATTCCTTGGATTGACACATCTTCAACCACAACTGGATCGTTACCATGATCATAAGGACACAACTCTCCTCGCATGCAAAATCCCTTTTCTGTTGAACAAAAGGTGCATTATTTCATTATATCCTTAATCTGGACTATCTGTATTCAAACAAGGTACATGCAGTATGCTGTGAAATCTGAATAAATATATTTTTTCACTGACTTCTCAAACCAAATTCAGATAACAGCAACACAATTCAGCCTGTGTCAATGATACTACATGGACAAAATCAAACTGGACAAAATAGAGTAACTAAACCAGTGAATTATAAGCAAATCATACCATCATAATCTCGACATCTTTGCCTCCTGGTTCCAGGAGGTCCGTGACGTCCACTAAATCTCTCCCTGCCTCCTCTGAATCCTCCTCTTACACTCCTATCACCATGGCGACCCCACAATGGGCTTCCTCTTCTGTTCCGTCCATCAAAGTGATTTCCATCCCGTGAATCATGCCATCTGTCATGACTAATAGAAGTGTCAATTTTATGCCGTACTTCATGGTCGTGATCTTCAGTGCTGTCTGAGTGAGGGCCAGAGTCCACCCTCCTTCTGTGACCATAATCCTCCCTGGAAGCCTTGGCACGGTCACCCCTTCCACCATCATCTTCTGCTCTCCTCTTGCGGTACCTGTCAGCACTGCTTGATACAACAGTACCATCATTATTCTTGTCACTGCTGTCAGTTGCCTTTCTGGTCCTTTTAAAGTCCCGGTCGTCCTCATCCACAACTAATGGCTAATGAATCAAAACAAATGCAATCAAAACATGCAAGCACAATGACCGATGCAAGCACAAGCGCAAGGATGAAAAAATGTTTGTCTCCTTGTGTTTGCGCTTGTCACTGCACTTGCATTTTGCTAGTGAAAACAGAACACGATGCAAGCACAAGGGATTCTTTGACATTTATTTTAATTTAGCTGATCCAAACAATCATCTGTTTCCTCAGGCATCTGCATCTCTTGCATTTCATTGGTCACTTTCAATTCACTGTAAATTCCATTCGTCTATCAACAAGAAACATGCATGCAAGTCTTGTGCTTATTTCATGTTTCGTTTTCACTTGACACAAAGCTCTTCTGCTTGTTTGTTAGTTTGTTTAGCATTTGTGACAAAAAATCATGAGGTTCTGTGGTTTTTCCAACACATTCAGCCCTAACCAGGAACATGTACAGCAGTTGCATCATTTAATATTTATAAGCCACACGATATAAATGTCATACCTTTTAGCAGATTTAAATTCTACTAAGACAACTACATTATTCAGGGTTAATTCCTATGGCCTAATAGTTTATTTGGCCTGAGGCCTCATAAACTATATTAGTCCACAGAAATTGCAACCTGATAATCTAATTGTTAAGCAGACGCATAGCTAGGTGGGTATGGTATGCTGACTGTAGTTTAGTATTTCATTTGTTTTTGATTGTAGCACATATACTCCAGTTACTCCACGTAACAAATTATCTCCCAGATACAGTACTGTTCAGAGGCAACATAACATGACTCATGAATGTGTGTGACTCGAACGACATGCAGATCTGCACATCAAATGTTCATGAGATAAAAACAACAGTGACTTGACTGACTCAATCCTGTTGACTCTACTGATTTTAGGCCGATGGAAAATTAGAACTTGCAACTCATATCAAGTCCCAAGAGGTTTGTGGCTTCACACCACTTGGCTGTGATTGGTTGGTAAACGAAGACTAATTAACTCGCCAACAAGACGTGATCAAAGCTATTCAAATTCTGCGTCTCAAATGCAGTGGAAGCGAGCTTGCTAATAAATTTCTCTCACTCATTCCGATCTTGTCTAGATTCACTGTAGCTTTTTTTACAAAATGTTGTTTACTTTTAGAGTGCAAACTTGTGATTTCTGAACTGTTGATTTCTTTAGTTTTAGTGATATTCAAAATTTTGCCAAACCACATGGTCGGAAGACACAAAATGACAAGTTTAGAACAGTCAGAACAAGTTTATAATCCACCACAATTTGTTTTAATACTACTTCTCAGTTCATTTGATTGATATGAAAATATGACCAAACCACACACTCATGAAATAATTTGATAAATTTAAAAAGAAGCTGATGATCCATTACAAATTAAAGAAACTTCTTTCATGGAATCTAAACCACTCTCATGAGAATAAAGCTGATGATCTGCTGAAGGAACTTCTTCACTGAAGACTGAGAAAATGACCAAATCACACGCTCACAAAAATGACAAGTTTAGAATGAAGTTGATGATCTGCTGAATGAACTTCTTTCATGGAATACTGAAAATATAACCAAACCATGCGCTCATGAAATTAACAAGTTTAGAAAGAAGCTGATGATCTGCTGATGGAACTTGTTTCACAGAATACTGAAATTTAATGAGCAAACTACATGCTCACAAAATTGACAAATTCCATAAAACAGTCAGAACCAAACTGACAATCCACCATGGTTTACTTACTACTTCAACATTTTTTTGTGCAAGTTGTTGTCGACCTGTTTTTTAGCCACTGAAAATTCAAAATCAAATGGCAACACAACAATGTCTGTCGATGGACATGGAGCAAAGGCAAAATACATGCGGAGTCTCTGCATCAGTCGAGTCAGTATAATTCTTGTACATGATGATTTCTGATGTAAAGTGCTCGAGTCAAGCTACGAACTTAAGAATATATGCATAAATCACAAGCGAGTCTGTGTATCAGTTGAGTCACACACATGCGCAAGTTGGGTTATGTTACCTATGGGTGGTACTGTACAATCTGGCAGCCACAAGTAGCTACTGAAGGTAGCAAAAGACTAACTGGAATCAAGATTGTATACTTTTAATGGCTTAGTGTCTGTTGTCACATTCAGTGCATTGTTTAAGGTTACTGTATAGTTTGAGCAGTGTTTTCAGATATCAGTCTGTAACTCGCTTAATACATGTTGGATAGCTGCAAACCTATATATCACGGGAAAGCTGACAAAATTGTCTAAATGAAGGTGCAACTAGTTTTGCAAAATTCGTTTTTGCAAAATTCGTTTTTGCAAAATTTGTTTTTGCAAGTGAATACAAGCACAATATTTCTGACCCATTGCCTCTGCTTCAAGAGGTCCCAAGTCCCTCAAATTTCAATTTCCACCTTTAGTTGTCACCTTGTTAATTTCAGCACCATTTGCTGGCATAAACTGTGTTGGGAATTTTTTATTTTCCATATTGTTAAATTTCTAGAGCTTGTTGATGATTTCTAAATTCCCCAACACAGTTTGGGTCTTCAGTTATTTTGCTGTCACCACACCAAATTATATGGTAAAGACCTGTTTACACTCTAGCAATTTTTGATGCAATTTTTCTCGCGATTTCCACTGCAATTTTTCTCACGCTCGTGCTGCAACTTCAAATTGCATGTGTAAACCAGTTGCGATTTCAGTACGATTTATGGCTGGAGGTTTTGAATATGCTTGAAACTTGATGCAACTCAATGTGATTTTTCAGAAAAGTGTACCAAAAGCCACATTTCATAGAAATTGCAGCAATATCATGCTGAAATTGCAGTGAGAGCGCGAGAAAAGTTGCACTGGACATTGCGACACAAATTGCCCAAAAAATTGCTAGTGTAAACAGACAAGACTACGATCACATGTCTCAATTTTGGGTTCTCACATGACTTCCGGTGACTGTAAAGCTCATGTAATAGGCAATTTTTTTGACTTTGAGTCATTCCAAACTATATGGTTACCTTAATGAATTATTATGATTGATAGTTCTTAGATAAATTATTTGTACCATATACACATGTAGATAGTTTAATTGTCTCAGAAAAAATCAAATAGTCCAAAATTTACAGCATAAATGTCCAAAATATGACTAAAAAGATTTTTTCCAAAATAGAAATTAATGTCCAAATTTTTCGTATGCACAAGTTTAACTAATGGGCACACTCATCACCTCCAGATTATGAATCCAGTGCTTTAGACCACTCAATCATGCTGAACAACTACAGGAACAATAAGTGTTAAGCAAAGTCTGCCCTGCAAAACACAAAGACTACATATATATACTGTACCTCTACATGAACTTTTGCAGTGTCTTCCAAGAGTGGGGATTGTTGAGTGTTTTCATGTTGTGGTATCACTGGTGTTGTTGATGTTGGGGTTGATTCCGTGGCAACAGGAGGCAAGTAAGAGTTGGTTGAAAGAGCCTCAAATAATGTGTCAACAAACTCCACAGTGTCTAAAAGGCAAAATAAATTGTGAACATGCATATGTAGCAATTATAACCACTAACACCTGGTATTTTAATGTGTATCCTCAGGGAATGAGGATAACACAAAGGGTAAATTGTGTGTCTTTTAATGTAAAAGCATCAAGTTAACAACTCAGAAAGAATAGCCTTTGTTGTCTTTTGGGGCCTGTTCTTGAAACTGAATCTTCTAACAGATATTGCTAATATTGTTTGTAACAATCACATCAAGTCTTCCAGTGACTTACAATTGCCATAAACCTCCTTGATTTTTATGTGTGTTAGAGCTCATGTTAACAATAACAGTACAAGAACAGCTTTAGCCTCGGCACCTGTCAAAAGGTTTGCTACCTTTTATGCAACTACAAAAAGGTCTAGATAGAGTTGTGCAACATTTCAGGTCATTAACACTACAATGTTTCACAAAATTTAATAACATTATATTTCAGATTATTGTCATTATGTTTCAGATTACTGACTGGCTATTAATGAATCTTGTGCACTATTTTCTTACATAATTAACAATAATATACATTACTTACTACTGGACAAGAAAACCTCAAGCTGATCAACACACACATCCTTCAGTTCTGATAGAGGTTTGTCTTTTTTCACTAAAGCTACAACATATTTTGCTAGGGCAGCTGGATCAGCATCACATCTGAAGAAATAACACAAAATATTTATATGACAATATTATTATTAAGCTTCAAGAGCAATTAACTGTACCATAGGTACAGAAAGACAAAACTATGTCTGAGTAGTGGATAGGTTCAATATGTCTGGCTGCATTTGAAAATTTGCAGAAAGGTTTGTAAAGTATTAATAGGCTTTTAATGGACTTTGGCTCTATGCTCTCAGCTGCTCAGTTTCATTGTGCCATATCTACATGTAGTGTAGCTTAGAGATGCCATTTAAAGTCAACTTGTGTATTGAACACCAGAAATTTCATCCTGGTTATCTCAGTTGATACAGCTTCAGTCTCACATGCGGGAGGTTGTGGGTTCAAATCCCGGCCGGACCAACACTCAGGGTCTTAAAATAATTGAGGAGGTGCTGCCTTTGCTCTAACATCTGTGAATGGTTAGACCTTCAAGTCTTCTTGAACAAGGATGTTAAACCGTAGGCCCTCAGAGACCTTTGTCAATTAGGTTGCAAACCTGTTAAGGCTCTCCATCCACCTCAGAGTGGGTTAAAGCAATAAACTAAATATTATGTACCGATCAAATAGAAGCTTCAACATTCCCTCCCTCAGGCATACATGCATGGACAATAGAGAATTTGATGTTCGTAGTTGTCCTGAGGGTGGGAAATTTGACACTGGTAGGGAGGGGTGGTGGGGAATTTGAACAAGTTGTCACAATTTTTTATTGTGTGCCTCATCATTTCCTCAATCGAGTTGAGCAGTGGCCATCGAAAGCTCATCATGATCATGACAAAATTACATGACGTCAGTGGAAAAATTTTGCTGCTTATTCCAAACACACTACATACAATGGTGGAAAAACATATAATCTTCAAGAATATACGAAGTGTTGAAGTCAACTCCATTCTAATCTTTATTTACAGAGACACTTTTTGTGGGTTCTTACACTCTCCTGCCAGTGAATAACAATTTCAAATGTCCCGAGGGTAAGAGCATTTCAAAACTTAAGATTACTTTGGAATAGGGCATTTGAACAACCTTTTTGGCCCAGGAGAGGAGAATTTGAACAACCAGACCTCCAAAAGTTCAAATGCCTGGGGGGTTGCCCGGGGGAAGGATGTTAAAGTTTTGATTTGATTGGTACATAATTACCTCACTAGATGTAGATCTAAATCATCTTTCAACAGTTCAACATGTTCCTTACCTTTGGAACTAAGTTTTTCATTTCACAGTGCAATAGTCAATACTACTTAATTTTTTTACTGAGCAAATGAAGATGCCATCTGAACACCAGACATACCATTTATAGCACCAAGTTTAAATCTCATTACAGTTTGTGGACCTGAGCTGCACTGCTACCTATAATCATTATTGACCCAATGAGGTAGTTCAAGGGGAAATGCACTAAAGAGTAATCGAGTTTACACATATAAAGTCATATAAACGATGGCATCAAAGATTCGATTTAGTTGTTCACACTATATAATATTTATAAACACACTTACATTGGTTCAAGCCGAGAAGTAAGCCAGGTTTTCAGTGAATCCACACTCTGAATCTGCATTGTTCCCTCAAAATGCTTCAAAAGAAACTTGGAGTTGTTCAAAGTAAGTAAGAATTGTTCTTCTGCGGTTCACTTCAGGCAGGCTGCGGGTATTGACAGCGGGCGTACGTGTACCGACGATTTCGTCTGACCAAACGTAACTTGTTACACAGAAAATGTTGCTAAAACGTTGACATCACTCTGGAGCATTCCTTCGTATTAGTGCAAGACTAATCAGTGTTTTAGATGGTCAGTTCTAGCTTATATTGAGAAGAGCGTCTCCACATCCATCATGGCTGCCATTTTCTATTCCACGAGGAAGAGCGAGAGGGGACTGGTAAGGAGGAACAAGAAGCTGGAAGAAGAGCCTTGTTGAGAGCTCTCTCGTGAACAGCAATTATGAACCTTACTCTATTGCGTCAGTTCAATAAGGTTCCTCCAGAAATTTTAACCCAGAAACCTTTGCAATGGTGCGTGCGCAAGTCATTATCTGCCGCCAAAAAAGTTAGTTGAGGAGGAAAAGTGAAAAGACAATAAAAACGGGCTTTGGTTTTGCTCTTATTCTGTGCATTTTTCTCCAAGAATCATGCCGTTGGATGGGACAGTATCCACAACAAGTGACAGTACGTCTCCAGAAGAGGTGAGTTTGTTTTTTCACGTTGACCATATATATTGAGATCTCTTTGGAAATCTGAAAGATGCGATTCCTCTATATAAAATGCGCGCCATGTGCATACACATGCATATCAAGGTGAGTGCTTGTTTCTTATGCTAGTAAAATGTTTTTCATTCTTTTCGAGAAATATCATACATACATAGTTTTGTGCGGTCCATTAACCGTGATTTTGAGAATGTATGGTGTACATAAAATCGATATTCGCAGTTCGCTCAACTCTCTAAGTTAGGCCGTCTAGCTCGTCAGTGACGATCACAATGTTGAATGTAAACGAAGTACAGGGCATTTTAAGAATATTTTCGATGTTCGGACAGTATAAAGTTAGACCAGTAGGTGTCGTCGTTTCTTCTAATACTGCTGTAAACTTGTGCAAAGATTTTTCACAAATCAATCCGTATTTGTTTGGAGAAATGCGCAAGAATGTGTGTTTTAATGCTGATCAAAACATCACCACTCCCAAAGTACAGAGGCCTGTCTCAAGTCAAAAATATTTTTGGCAGCTTTGCTGAGGCAACATTTTGTTCTGAGGTGTGGCAAAATACTGTACTCTGTTCTATATACTGTAGTATATATGCAACCAGCCTTGTAATTGACAATAATTTGTTGCAGTAACCTCAACTCTGGCCCCTAACATTACATAATGTCATGAATACTAATTGGTTTTACCAGTCGAAGATCAGTTGCAAAGACATGTTTATATATATACGGACCAGCTATTGACGAGAGAGAAAGAACTTAAACTTTGAATGGAAACAGCTTATGATTTGAACGATTTCTTAAATATGAAGTAAACATTTACGTGTCGTTTGCAATTTTACAATATTCTGTTAATTTTGTTTCATTTTGGCTTCTGCTTCACAGTAAATAAAAAGCATTCGTTACAGCTGAGATTTGCTAATGAATGCAGCAGCTTTATGTGATGTGACATAATTACCCAGGCGTTAATAGAAATATGGAATTTCTTTGCTGAATTTAACATAAATATACAAGTGATTACTTTATAAGTTTGGTGGTCAAAACACGTTAAAAGGCACTATTTTAAGTTGAATTTTACAGACCTCTACAAAATTGTGCCTTCGGTGCTCGAAATATCTGTGGACCCCTTAAAACCAATATGGAGATGCTTGAGCAAAAATCTGCTACATCCCTGATAAATATCTCTGTTTTGGGTTTTGCTCAAACTTGAATATCACTTTATGATAGATACTGGAAATGAAGGACACCAGTTGGTATTCAATTTTCCACATCTTGTTTAAAAATGTTTGGAAGCTAGAGTTGTAGGTAATTTATCTGGCTATTTGATATATGAATGTGGTTTTACCAGCAAACTTTCCAAAGTTGGTAGCTAGAAGGTAGACTTGTTTCTCCCAAAGAGTAGAAAGTTTAGGTTGCAGCATAGACACAAGTGTGGCCTATCCACAGGTATGGCTCTGTTGATGAGTATTTACAGAGTATACTATCATTTATTTAATAAACTGGTAGTAACTACGTTAGGTTGAGTTTTGTATTGCTTTTGAACCATCAGTCTGGAGATGAAACAGAGGAAGCATTTGTCCCAGGAGGAAAAGCAACAACTTCCAAGAAGAAAGCTAAAGTGGCAGCTGGAACTCAGGAATATGAAGACAAAGTGGTAAGAACAGCATTGAGCAGATTAGGTTACTTTATTAGCCCTTGTATAGTGCTCAGTTGCAAGCATGTTCATCAATATCATTTGCAAACTTAACAGGGTGTACAGGTTTTCACTGTGAAAAATATTGTGTTATGACTGAACAGTCATAAGTGACCAATCTTTATTAAAAGGGGTGGTGTTTATTTTTTTTAAATTGTGGCATAAATATGATTGAATAGAGGGGGTATTTTGTCATTGAAGTATTTGTAGGGATTCACATTTATTGAACATTATTCTTGTAAAACCACCCCCCTCTTGGACATGTTTCTCTCCCTGGAAAGTCCTAAAAAAGTCATGGATTTTTAAACTTATCCATAAAAACCTCCTGGAAACTGAAGTAACATAGTTTTATTTCTAATGTGTAGTTCCAGAAAATATCCATACCCCCACCACGGAGGGAATTGGAAATTCCAGAGGGGTGGGGGGGTCAAAGGCCCAGGAAATTCCGGAGGGGAGGGGGGGTGGACGGTTAAAATAGTTTCCAGATGGTCCACTTCAATTCAGTGCGACCGAGTTGTTCGAAATTCCTTCTTACCGACTTGGTAGAAATTTCTTGAAGACACGAATCAGTTTAACTCATTTTACATCCAAATGGGAAGATTTCCTTTCTTCCAAGAGCTCTTTAGAAGCCAACTGGCCTAAACTGAAGACGAGAACTCCTTCCTTTCGCACTGCAAACAAAGCTGCCCACCGCGCGCCATTACTCGTTACCAGTCTTCGTGAATACGTCAACGACTGTTCGTTTTTCTTCAAGACACTTGTTTAGGTAGCAAGAGACTTTTAAGAAAAATTTCCTTCAGTCAGAAAGTTTGTGATCTGTAGCAACTGTCCTCAACGGGAGTGTACGCTGTGCCAGTAAATTAGAATCATCTAACTTGGTTTTGTTTTCGCTGATAAACAAGTCACGCAACTTACATTGCTTTTTGTGCGCCAATAATCCAGCACGCGAAGCAAAGCACAAGATATTTCGGGTTTACACGGCTAAAAGTGAAATACAAGTAGAA
>JANVCK010103433.1:0-11756 GCA_026546655.1 Epizoanthus illoricatus
TATACAGCTATTTATAAAAAGGTTGACATCTGCAAAGCGTAATACCAAGCGCCAAAGGAATTGTGAAGCTCTCCGATTTTGCATTGTGCAACCTCCTTTGACTCCCAAACAGGCAGAAAAAAGTTAGTAAGGTATGGTCACAAACATTTCCACTGCTTTGATCAATTCTTTTTCAGTAATTAGCGAAATCTATGAGCTCCCATCATGCTTTGAGAGCTGGGTATTGCGCTTTGCAGATGTCAACTTTTTCTTAAATAGCTGTAAACGTACAGTGCACTGACACGATACTGGGTTCGCAAAGCACAATGGGATCATATTTTTTTAATTGAAAAATACTTTTGATCACATTATCAATGTATTTTCCTTCCAGCACGTGACAAAAGAAGTCATAAAAAGCAAACTACAGAGCCCCCGCAATCCCACAATGATATTTTTTTGTTGAATCTAGCGAGTTTTTAATCGGATAATCTAAGCAGATTTTTATATTTTTATATCGTCCAAAAAGGTTTGCAAACCGTCGGTCACAAAAACAATTTACAGGAAAATTGAGTTGATGTCCTTGGTTTCTATGACAACACCACTGGTTTGGTACCACTGGTGGTATTTAGTGTTGCGGCAAACCTTACGATCTTGTGGTTGGTAGTGGCAGTAACCAAACTGCAGGCATTTCGATGTGTTGTTTCACACAAGGGTGGTTCAGGCGTATTCTATTTGCCGGCAAATGATTCCGATTGCGGCCACCTCGGAAAGTAAAACTTTTGACAAGAAACTGTATTTCCTTCATTAAGCGCCCTCTTTATCTGGCGCCTCCTCTATAATACACAATTTGAAATAAGCGCCCCATTAATGTAGGTCCCCCGCTAGAATACGAAATTTGAAACAGACGCCCCCATGATGTAGTGCCCCCTCTAGAATACAAAATTTGAAGTAGGGGTCTCCCTCGAATATGCTCCCACTCAAACCCCCCCTCTTTTCTAAGAAACGCCACTCAAGAAAGTGTGATCATCAGCAAAATAACTGAGTCTGCTAATTTAGCCGCTCGACTGGTGCGCTCCGACGAAATGTTGAGTAAGAAACACTGCCACGCCATATTACAGCGTTAATTTGTACAGCACAGTTTTCCTAATTTTACAATGGTGTGATTGACGGAAGTACTTTCGATAAACTACGAATAAGTGCACTGTTGATAATCCAGCCCATTGCGACAAGAGGAAGCGCATTTGATTGGCTACTCGTAACCACAAACGATGCAAAGGCCGATTCAGCGAAGTCATTATTTTACGGTTGGGCGCCCCCATCGAATAAGCATCCCCTCCTCCTTCCCCTCACATGAAAGTGAAATAAGTGCCCAGACGTTTAATTGAGGAAATACGGTGCGAGATCACCCGGCATGTTTAATATTAACTTTGTAGGAGAAAAAGGAATTTGATCAGTGCTGATTATTTCTTTAACCATAGTGACGCATTGTGCTTACTCTGTCGATAATAGTCAGAATTATGAGATGTTCAGGCAAGTGTATCGGCTGCAGTTTGAACAGTGTTTCTCCTTATCGTGCAGCACTTAATATCCTGTAAAACTAAGAGTAGTGCGAGGAGAAGTTACAAGTCGATCACGGCAAGAATCACTTGTAGCTTATGTTTCAAATTGGCACAGTATTTGTTATGTTTGTTCATTATTACACACCTAAAATGCATAAAATATTGGTTTGCTATGGCACTCCATACATTTGTCCGCTATGCCATATGTAAACAAATTCTTCAGTCCAAGGCCACAACTTTTAGTCAGCATACATCAAATATAAAATGAAGAATATGAAATTTTAAGATTGAAAACGTCCGGAGCAGTACTCTGACATATAACTTATAATATAAATTCAGGAAACTTGGGTTTTTTATTGTATTTTGAAAAGCAGTTAGTGACGTGAATGATACTTATGAATTACCAAACTTCTATTTAGTGAAACCTTCAACCATTTGTTGTCGCGATCAAACTAGACTGTTCAAAGGTGCATGCAGTAGCCTGGAATTTTCTGTCTACGAATGCATTAGTTTTCGTATCTGGAAGACTAGTTCTTCAGTATAATCTCGCCGGTGCTTCAGGTGGCTTGGAAACATCTATTACAAATGCAGGAATGTCGTCTTCCTCATTGTTGCTATTGCGTGTATAAAATGTAAAACCTGTCTATTTACATCTTAAGGAATTATTCATTAGAATTGCTAGTGATAACGAAAAGACATTTTGCAAGGCCTTCGAATCCTATATATACATCGCTCTGATAACTTCAGTCTTGAAAGGTAAGCGAACAAACTAATGGCACCAGTGAAATATTGTTTCACACATCGAGAAACCTTTGTGGAATGATTTGGATTTGACTTGTATGTGAACATAAATTATTGAAGTTTTTGATTGTGTTGCTGATCTTAACCAAGGTACACACATTGAAAGTAATTGTGAAATTTTAAGCTACGTTTATTTGGTTTGAGGGCTTGCACTAAGTCGGGTAGAAGTCACAATTCTTGCTATTTACTCATAACTGAAGACAGAAAATTGAAAGCTCGTTCAGAAGTTAAAGTGAGTCATGAATGTTTACTGAATTTGCTACTTAAAACAAGATGGCGAGTCAGACAAGTCCCTGCGGAAACTTCCCAGTACAACTGGGGTGCTCAGCTCGGATTCTTAACTCAGATATCCGTGCGGATCTAAGTTTGTCTGTTCTTGATTTGATTTATTGAAGAACTTCACGAACGTTTTCTTTTCAGTTATTTCACCCTCTGTTATTATCGATTATCATCTATCTCCTCGTCGGCAATCAAGTTAAACGGCCAGTTCTTGTTGTACCGTAGGCTTTGTACAAAGAAGTTGCAGTTAATTGAAACTTAATAACGTATGGTATCATTTTGAAAAATATTGTTTCCTATTTAGTATTTTGAGTTGACTTCCTGTTGCAGGTCTGGCCAGTTATGCGAACACGCTGACATCCATTAAAATTAATGGCTTTCTGATCATCAGCCCATGTTGAGTACATAGGCTTCATACACAATGGATTGCCGCACTCTTACGTCTTAAAACTCGTAATATAACACAACGGAGCCCAAAACAAATGCAAAGTTTCACACATTATTTTTTAGGAACTGGCAACTGGTGATCAGTTACTTATTGTTGTTTAATAGATTTTTGCTGTCTGTTTTTATAATCAATTTGAAAATAGCGATATATACGACAGTCTGTGACAGCAGGCCCAGTTTTTATTTGAATTTGCTCGGTAGAATATACGAACGAATGCTATCGTTGATTAACCGAAGTGCACAATGTGAGTCAGTGAGCACTATCACGTTATAATCGGCAGCGAACTGGGATTAGCTTGAGAAGTCAGTGCCGGTTCGTTTTAGAGTGACAAAGTTGAGTGCAAAATGACATAATGCGTGCGTTCGTACAACAAAAATGACAGAGCTGTCAAAATATTTGTTGGATTACGGAACATACCATTTGTATTTTACGACAAAGGTTCTTCCTCTTCAGTAAGTCGCCTCCATAGTGTCCACTTGAAGAATAGCATTTTGATGCAAGGTGTCCGCCTTACGGTGCATTAAGGGTGTGGCAGGGACCAACAGCAACTGTCCCTTTAAAGAGGTCCCCGCTACTGTGAGGAGTGTTTACTAACAATAGTAACATGAATGTGGCAGGGAGAAACTGTAGCTGGCCATTTTAGAGAAGCCGGACATCTCTCCAAAGTGGACACCTCTCTAAAAGAGACAGTCGCAATTGAGCCCTGCCCATTCTAGACATTTTACTGTAAAAGCGTTCTTTGATGCGGACTCTCCACCGAAACGAACCGCTACCACCGGTCCTTGCCACACTCTGTATATTGCACTGTAAACACTTTCCAAGGCAGACGCCTCTCTAAAGCGGCCACTGATTATCATTCTAATAAAATCCCTCGCTCAATGTGACGTTAGTCGGTTCTTCGAATGTTATTTTTACAGCTTCGCCGGTACTGATAATAATTTTCTATAAATTTGTAAAGCAGTTCAGTTGTATTGCCTACATGCAGACGATTATTTTCCTTCTTAGCAAGAGCCGCGATTTCCCGACGCTGCGGAAGAAGTATCTGCAGTAGGCTACTTCGGATTGCGGACGATGGCAAACCGAAAATTGAGATCATAAATACCAACAAACTAAAACTTCGAAACAATTGAATTGTTTAATCCATGCGAACTAACACCAATCGGGCTCAAAACACGGCAGTATTGTTTTTCAGAGAAGAAACTTTAAATTGCTGTCTTCGTTGCAAAAACTGGGGATATGATGACGTCATAAATTGACATGCTGAAGTCGGGGTATTTCGCTATCTATTTACAGATAGTTCTATTTTTGGCAATAAACGAGGTGGCAGCGTTTTCTGATGTGACAAAAGCCAGTGTTCAGAACAAATATATAGTCGACTGCTTTACAGCTTTCCAGTTAAGCAACATGTTATTTTGCTGAGTCAGTGCAGTAGAAAGTATTATATTTGGTACTAACGAGTGTTTCTACACAAATTGCAACTGTTGCTCATATGAAACCAGGCGCTTTGTCCGATTAAAACTCGCAGCTATTTATCGGACGCCGAGCGAAGCTTCAATTTCTTACTTTGACCGTAGAAACCATCAAAATTCGGTTGTGTACGTTTAACAGTGCAAATGTCTCTTTCCCTGCCTACTTTGCCGTCTGCAAATGATTTACATCATGTTCCATCACGTGGGATATTCTTCCTGTAATTGTTATTCGAAATGAGCATGATGATCAAAAGTTGATTTTTATTTATTGTGCCATCGACATAAAAAGGTTCGCTATAGATTGTGAAGTGCGTTGTCTAGTCGATCGTATTTTATCACTACACCTTTGTACTTTACTAAAACAGAATTAAAATTGGCAGATGGATAATGTTATCGCAGTTGTAGTGTTTTGTTTGTTTAGTTGTTATTAAAATTTTGCTATCTCTATTTTAGAAGACGAACTTTGAATACAAAATCTTGGCTTGCTCTTGCCTACAGTTATGAAAATATACATATCAATAAATGGAATCTGTTTGATTTAAGAATGGAGAAGTTTCTTTGATTAATTTTAGAAACAAAGCGGAAAGCTGGGCTGACGGGCTGCATTGTGCGTTGATTGGGTGTCAGGCAGATATTGTTAGTGCAATTAGGATTTTTGGCTCCAACTCACCTGGAATTAGAAAATAGTTAGTTTGCGAAGCAAAATTGCTTCATCTATCGTGGATAAAGCTAGTGTTCCATTTCATTGCTGAAAATCTTCATTCCGATTTCTTTGTTGAATGTTGCAATTGTTTTGAATAGCAGGGGCATTTTGTAGGGTTTCAGAAAACCTATTTTGATCAAATTGTGCGATCATATCTCCCCGTAAACATATCATGTAAATGGATTTTAAACTAAGATCATAAATGTGACATTTTCTACCGCGAACATGACGGATTCCCGACTGAAAACTTTTATTTATGTCGTCAGCGAGTATCGAGCCATTCTCATTAAGTTATTATACACTCAAATTCAGAAGAGTTCGTAAATGATTTTTTAGAAATATTTTGCATATATGATATATAACGAGAGTTTTGCCTCGTTGTATTGAACTAATCTGGAAATATTTTTAAAAGTTGGAACATCACTTTAGAAAGCCTAACCATGCAGTTGCTGAAATATATCCTCAAAGGTTCTGTAAAATATGAGTACGAAAATGTACAGTAAACTGAGTTTCCTTGCCACTCTTTCTAATTCACAGATGTCAGAGTTTTTCATTTCCTTTTGTCTGTCTACAACCCCGTAGTCAGCGCTAGTCACTTAAATACTTGCTCACGCTTTAGAATAAATGTGAAACAAATGCATCTACGTTTGAAATCTTTCTTTTGTCCTTAAGATGGTGTTTATTAACCGAGTGTTGCATGGAAAGTTCGAGCGCAAGTACTTTTGGTCGATCCGTAATGTCATTTAAATGCGACGTAACTATCTTGTGACACACTGTCACTTACCAGCCCAAACACAATCACACTTGCTTTGGATATTTGAATAAGAATGGCCCAAGGTTGCTAGCGGGCAGGTGGAATCGAGTCATATTAACATGCACACTCAGCTTGTATAATCATAATTTCCGAGCAATGATGTTACCGCGAGAAACCCTCTGTACTAAGCGTCATCTCTGGGTTTTATTGGATGGCATTTGATGACTTGTGTTTTTCTAAAAAGCCCGTAACAACAACATCGTCACTTGTATATATATAATATTTTATGTGCTTGTAATATCATCATATCGCATCGCATTATCTTCGAAAACTGTAGTCATATGGCGTATGGCGACTGCGTTCGAATGTGGTTGGGTGACTGTGATCCGACACGTTCACTACTATGTTATCATAATGGCGCTTATAAATAGTGCTGTTTCGCGTTTTAGGAATGGAGAAACGTGGAGATGACCCACGAAAGAAGCCGTCAGACTGTGGACAATCTATTGAAATGGAGAGCAAGAATGATAGTGGTAAACGAACTAATTCCATATCGGCGCGAGGAGCTCGTTCGATGTCAGTGTACAGTTCTCAGTTTCTTGAGGTTGCCAAGAGCTCCCATTATGCTCTATTCTGTCTGTCAGAAACAAACCCCATACGAAAGTTTTCCAAGTACGTGGTGGAATCAAAATATCCTTTGGTACTGCGCTTTGGTACTGCAATTCAAATACACACACATACATACACACACACACACACACACACACACACACACACACATACATACATACATACACGTACACACACTTGGGTTCTAATTTGAGACAGTCGCTGCCAGCAATATGAGGTTGATATAAATGCTAGTAGTAACAGCTTCGAAGTGCGTAAACTAAAATAGTGTGCAGAATCATATAAATATGAAAATTTTGCGCTTTAGGAACTTTGCTGCCTGTACATTGAAGCTGTCTATTAATTTCCTTAACATGTCTTACAACTTTTGAATATTTTATTCTACTAGCGATAGGAGCAAATTGTATTGTTTTAGCATTGAATAGACCGCTGCCAGAAAACGACAAGATAGAGATGGCTGACGATTTGGTGAGTAAATCTTCTCAACAGCGCAATTTGTATTTTTACGTTTCTTGTATGGAACTAACATGTTTTCTTTTTTGTTCTCTCCATAGAACAAGGCCGAATTGTACTTTATTGTCATTTTTTGTTTAGAAGCCTTTATGAAGATTTTTGCGTATGGATTCGTTCTACATCCTGGTTCGTACTTACGAAATGGCTGGAATATGTTGGACTTTGTGGTGGTTGTGATCGGGTGAGTACCAAAACTTATAATTCAAATTTTATGTATGCATGTATGCATGTATGCATGTATACATATTATATTTTTCAGCTTAAAAAGCGAACTTTCACAATGTTTACTTTGCATACTTATTATTCTTGCTCCTTTTGACGAGATCACAAACTCGTCTTTTCGTTCAGCGACACAGTAAACGCTTGTAGTTAAATGAGCTTGCCAATGATCTCTCCCAAGGACTCAACATTGCGATCTGTTATCCCAAGAATGTATTTGCCAGGGTAAAATGTTAATTTACTGAGAGGCTAGTCTCTTGCAAGTGCGAAAGAAAGGCTATTAAAAGTCCTAATGTAATATGGCCGCAGTGGGCTGTGCGCAAGCTCCAACACGTTGCTATAATGTGGCCAGTTAATGGCCGTTAAAACATTTCCTTTCATAAAGGGAACATTTCAGTGTGCCAGACCATCACTCATATATATGACAATCGTTTAGAAAAGCTAAACTCTATATCAGAATTTTACCAATAGTAACACACGCTCAGACAATATTTTCTCTAAATATGTCATTTTCTAATAGGTAACATTAAACATTAAAATTGTCTCAGTCTCTTAGTTTCCCGAAACTGTGAATAATGAAGCTGTTTATTGTATTATTTGAAACGATCTGTCGAAGGAAAGTCGACTGTGATATTTCGAAAAGTTTAAGATCCTTCCGCTTAGTATTCATTGTATTTTGTAGTGATTCTGGAAACAATTATTCTATCTCGGATGTGTCGCAAGTTTCAAGCGTCTTTTATGGGAAAAAAATCGGAAAAATAATTTTTTATTGAATGACGTTCTCTGTTCTTTTCATGGATATATTGGGGCCTTTATCTAACCCTAGCCTGGGAAGCTGAAAAATCTTGAAGAAATTTGTTGAAGAAATGGTGTATCTTCCGTCAGTGACGAGAACGTAATGCGTGATTAATATTTTAAAAGCTAAATTGAAATTTTAATATTACTGATAAGTTTATTTGAACATCTGTCGGCAAACAAGATAGTTTCAGTATTATAAGTTGTTGTGTACGCATAATTTAGCGTGTTCTTTCTTCGCTGTCACAATAAACGTGATGTTAGGAATCGAAAAATTGGACAAACGTATAAAGCTATTTTATGTAACATGGCTTTGGGTGCAATTTATTTCTTCACCTCTGTAAACTGGCCAAACTTTGACAAACAGGCAGGCCATAAATTATTTGAAACACATTTGTTTTGACCTTTTTCGCTTTAATTATAGATCAGATATATTTTAAACATTACCCAACCTCTTCTACTGATATTACGTGCACCACTACTGGTCAATTTCCTGTCTGCTCGAGTGTTTTGGCTGATTGCTGTAGTGTATACGTTCACCAGTTATACAGTGAGTGCATTGTTACCAGTATGTTTTTTTTTAAATTTAAATTGTATTACAATACAAGCTGTTATCTGCTGAATATTTCCTCCTTAAAGCCAGAGGCATGTTATGTTTGAATAATTTTGTCTTCACTTCACTTCACTTCACTTTCACTTTTTAAAATGTGCAACCTACATGATGTATATAATATGCACAGCACATGATACAAGTGTGAAAAATTACATTTGTAGAAAGAAAACAACGCAGAAGTGTTAGATATTATTCTGTATGTCATGCACTATGTGTCAAAAGTAGCGCTAGATGTTATTTCAATTTATTTTTTCTATTCAAAGTCTAATGAATTGTTGTTCGTTCGTTGCAAGTCGAACAGCTCGTGAATATATTGTCGGCGGATCATTGAAGAACGATACAATAAACTGTTCTGTAGTGCGCCAAAAAGTATTTCTAAAATGTTAACGTACCAGATAATATCTAGCCATTCTTACAAGCTCGTACAGCTTTAGTATTGCCTCAGATTATCCGTTAAAACGATATTGAGTTTAAGGTTGGTTTATTACCTTTAAAGAACAACGCAACTGACTGGATACTTTTAGTGGTAAGATAACATTTTCCAAGAAGAGTGGAGTACAGTTTACAAAAAACATAAACTTCAAGCAGCTGCAATCGAATTCGAGACTGAGAATTTATTAACTTTCGGGTATTTCGGCGGGCGAATACTTTACATCTTGTCTCCCCCTAAATAATGCGTAATCACATATGCATAATAACTGAGCCAACAGAATGATGGTGTTTGTATTTATTGTCGAGGAGAATAGAAGAAATGCTTTGTTTAACGTCAGTTGAAACCTTTCAAAACCAAACATTAAAAATGTACAGTCAATTCGACTGTTCGAGGACCAGAACTAATTTCCTTCGTATAATAAATCCTATTTTCAAGTTATTGTTTTTAACTGCCTGTCTTTTTAGAAGTGTCAGTTTACACAATACAGCAGTATAGTCAAGTCACAGTACTTATATTTGATTGGCAGGAAGTAAACTAGTTTGTCATGTTTATAATAATAATAATAATAATAATAATAATAATAATAATAATATTAATAATAATAATAATGATAATAATAACGATGATAATAACGATAATAATAATGATAATAATAATGATAATAATAATACACAGCAATAATAATAATTACATAATAGTTTACGTGTTCACTCAGAACACTCTTGCGAGTGCACAATCAAACTAGAGGTAACGTATAAGCTATATAGCAATAAAGTTTAAGATATAATCGGATGGATGCGTGGGTTGAAGTGCTGCTTTTATGAAATGTTTGATCAGCTCATCGTTTCCTTAAAGCATTCAGTAACTTTTTCACGATTCCAAGACCATACCACCACTGACTAGCACACTTGAAAACCGCGGAGTATCGGTTTTTAACTACAATAAAGCGGACAGTCATTGAGGAGGTCAATTTGTAGGGATCACACGCTTTATTTTACGGTTTATGTGTACTTGAATGTCACGGGGATGTGCACGTGTATGTTTATATGTCCTTCGGCTTCACGAGGATGTGCACGTGTATGTTTATATGTCCTTGGGTGTCATGGGGATGTGCACGTGTATGTTTATATGTCCTTGGGTGTCACGGGGACGTGCGCGTGTATGTTTATATGTCCTTGGGTGTCACGGGGACGTGCATGTGTATATGTACTTGAGTGTCACGGGGACGCACACGTGTATAATGTACCTGAGGACGGGGATGGACACGCATGTTTGTGTTTGTAAAACTCTACGTTATAGACTAACTATTAAGAATTGGTACGTATTTAATATGTTATTTGTTTTACTGTTTTCAGCATTTTAAGTCTTGAAGACCTGCATATATTTCCAGACGATTCAGTGGATGTAAAAGCGTTACGAGCTGTTAGGGTTTTGCGACCTCTTAAACTCATATCGGGAGTACCAAGTACGTATTGCGTTTGCGTTTCTGCGTTTCTGTGTTTGTCTGTGCGTGTATCTGTGTTGGGGTTGCATGTGTGTGTGTATGCATGTACACATGTGCGCACGTGCACGTGTGCGTCTACGTGTGTGCGTGCGCATGTGCGTACGTGCACGTGTGAGCGTGTGTGCGGCGTTTGTGAGCATGTGCGTATGTGCACGTTCGAGCGTGTGTGCGGCATGTGTGTGACATTTCTGCGTGGGTGCGCTTGTGCGTGTGTTTGTGTCACATCTGTGTGTCTGCGCGTGTGTATGTACGTATATATGTGTCTGTATGTGTGTGTCCGCGTATTTGCCTGTGAGTACATGTTTGTGTTTGTGCATGTTTGCGTGTGTAGACACAGACAGGAACACGAAAACATTCCTACACGCAGACACGCACGGAGACATGCACACATATATCCACACCCAGACTGGGCCAAGCAAAAACGTACTGATAGACGCGCACATGGACATGCCAAGGTAGTGGAAGGTGGGAGACCTTGAGGGGAAGCCCCCAGGTTGAATCAGGAGTGGGAAGTACGAAGACTGCAGGGAGTCTGGTGATATGCTACCCCGGGAAATGATAGAAAATCAGATGTCGCTTCTGGCGGACTTTGAGATCTTCAGTTACGCACATGTATGTGCATGGCGCAGTTGAAAGGCGCTGGAGCGGCAGGGCAGGTGCACGACATGGCAAACACAGACATGCACGTACAAACGTGCACATAGACATACACACAGGCACACAAGCAGACAGGTACACTCCCTCGAACACGGACAAGCACTCTTACAGACAACCACGCACACAGACAGGTACATGCAAGCACAGACAAGCGCGTACGTACAGATAGATAGCCACACACACGCATAGGCAAATATATGCACCCACAGAAATGCGGGCACAGAGACAGCGACACACACACAAACATGCTCGCACACACACACACACACACAAAAAGACAGTCGTGCACACAGACAGTCATACACATGCACTGTGCTTTTCTGTGTGTGTATGTGTGTATGTGTGTATGTGTGTATGTGTATGTGTATGTGTATGTGTATGTGTATGTGTATGTGTATGT